>LPNX010301903.1:254357-292302 GCA_001517045.1 Pseudotsuga menziesii
TTTTCGTTTTTATTGTACATATATGGGTAAAGTGCATTGGTGCACTTTTGTGAATAACACACCATCATATAGTAAATAGAAAAATGCAAGTGCAAGGATCCATTATTACATTTTAGAGGATTACTGCTTTACATAATGTTTTTGCATATATTTTTATTTAGTGTACATTTTTTTTACAACGTTGTGCTCTATTATTCATAATGCACTAGTGTGAAATATTGAAACAAACACACTATTAATTCAACAATCCTTTACATTTATATTCGATGTTAAAATGATACAGATGTAAATTAAAATACTCTATATGATACATATGTTGTTTAAACTTACACCATATACTTAATAAATGGTTCAAAGGCCTTTTTAAAGTTATATTATTATATGATTCAACAACTTTATGTCAAGAGAATAGATCTGTTAGAATAATAAAACCCATTCCCATGCTTAGGGTATAAAATTTAACCATTTTGGTTAATTTTCTAGGTCCTACACTAGCTAGTTGGCATCCACTTACATTTTTGTGGTCAAACTTGCCTAAAATGCCTTTGGGAGTGCTTTGGTAAGATTCTGGATAAGATTCTGACAACCCCATCAGACTGCCTAGTTTAGCAAGTGTGCATTCCTGCCTTTTCCAGAGTTTCATGTTTTTTAGCAGCTTTTAAGGCAAAAGGTGAAAGCTTGTTTTAAGGAAACTGCCTTGTTTTTTATACAACTCACCCTCATTCTTTTGATCTCCTAAAAGCATGATTTTGTCCACTTTCATTCACTTATCAGCTGTAAAAGCTCATTCAACTAATTCTTGAGCTTCTTGATAGATTAGGAAAGTATTTTATGCACCTATGGGGGATTTTGACTAGTTTAGTAAGCCTGCTTTTGTGTTGATTCAAATGGAATATTTATGCATTGGAATATCTGATGTAATTATATATTTGGAAAACCTTTTTTGTCATTAGGTTGGATGATGTAAACTTATTCAATAGAAGTTTGTGTTATTCACCACATACAGTCTCCTTTTTGAGTGAATCTATGCATGTTTTCAAGAAATTTTTGTGAGTTCAATTGATCTAAGCTTGGGATTAATTTTTGCATGGTATCAGAGCCTTGGTAGATTTTTTTTTCTCCTCATCTATTGCTTTCTTTCAATATCAACATCATTACAAGGGAAGAATTGCTTAAGAATGGATCAATCTCAAAATACCATATTGACTCCATTCAACTAATTCGAATGGAAGGAACAGATGGAGATTCTCATATGGAGTAAAGGACTCTACAGAGTGACCATGGAAATTGAGGCTAGTCCTAATGCAACAATAAATAAGATTAAATGGCATAATAGGAGAGATAAGGTGTATGGTCTCTTGTGTCTTAGCATTTCTAGAGACCTTCTTTTCCATCTCGATGGATAGACATCACCAAATGAAGTATGGGAGAACCTTCAAACTTTATTTGGGAAGACAGATGAAATGAGGGGACAT
Source organism: Pseudotsuga menziesii (assembly GCA_001517045.1). NCBI lineage: Eukaryota > Viridiplantae > Streptophyta > Pinopsida > Pinales > Pinaceae > Pseudotsuga > Pseudotsuga menziesii. Next base: position 255,833 of record LPNX010301903.1, read on the forward strand.
CAACTGGAGAATGAGATGATTTCACTGAGTCCAAGCAAATTTGAATCCTTGCAAGTCTACTTCTCCAAGTTCAAATCATTGGTTTTGCAGCTGAAACAATGTGGTATCGAAAAGAAAGATGAACAACTAGTCTTGGCCATCCTTTCGAAGACTGGCACTGAATACTCAGTATTTGTTTTGACCTTCCATGCCACAAATATGATAGCTCGAACATGGAAGATTCCTTCACTAGAAGATTTCATGGAATTCTTGATCCAGGATAAAGACAAATTGGTCATGATGGGCACCATCAAGCCTTCCAAAGATCTAACTTTGGTTGTCACGAGATTCAAAGGTGGATTCCAAAGGAAATAAGAAGGATAAGAAGCCCTCTTATAAAAAAGGAGTCAACTCCAAGTCTCATGAGGAGCCCTCAAACTCCAAGAAGAAGAACTCCCGAAAGAAGAAAGGTAAAGGTGACATGAGCAAGTGCGCATACTGTGGTAAGGGATTTCATCCTGAAAGATCTTGCATGAAGAAACAAATCAATATGTTGAATCAACTCTTGGGAAAACACAACATCTCTCTTCTTGAAGGCGCAAAGAAGAAGGAAGGAGGATCAAGTTTCAAATACAAGGAGAGAGTTCATGCCTTGGTTGCAAGCATTGTAAGATCTCCTTCCTTTATCATTGATTCTGGAGCTTCAAGGCACATGGTTTCCACGAAGGAGGTCTTATCCTCTCTTGATGATTCAAATGGTCCAAATATTTTGTTGGGAGATAAATCATAAACTAAAAATAAGGGTAAGGGTAGCATAGATATTAAACATGGCTCCTTCAATAATGTTTTGTATGTCCTAGGTATTGTTTCTAATTTCTTATCACTCTATCAGATGACCCACACTGGGTCTCCTAAGAAGGTTATTTTTACTCCCAATGATGTTGAAATCTCTTAGATTTTGAATGGTAGAGTCATTGCCAAAGGTTTTGTGGTTCACAGTTCAAAAGTGTACAAGTTCTTACATTTCATGCCTTCTGAAACCCCTCTACTCTCCTCACTCATGCTAATAAATCGAACAAGATTTGGCATCAGAGGTTTGGCCATCTAAGTTAAAAGTATCTTTCATATTTGTGTGACAAAGACATGGTCATAGAGTTTCCAAAGATAAATTTTTCCAAAGGAGACTGTCAGGGTTGCATTCTAGGAAAACACCCAGAGCATGAGTGTGAGAGAGTCAGTCATGAGAAAACCTCAACACCTCTTGAGCTCATCCACAGTGACATTTCTGGTCCTTTTCCTCATATGTCCATGATTCAATCCAAGTATGTCCTAACCTTCATATATGAATTTTCTAGATATTGTTGGGCTTACTTCCTCAAGCATAAGTTCGGAGTTTTTGACCTCTTCAAGGTTTTCAAAGCCTTGGTTGAGAACCAATATGGAAGGAAACTCAATATCCTCAGATTTGATAATGGTGGTGATTATGTCAAGTCTAATTTCATTCATTATTGTGAATATGTAGGCATTCATATGCAACACTCTATTCCATACACACTTAAGTAGAATAGTGTTGTTGAGAGGAAGAATAGATCATTGAAGGAAATGACAACCTGTATGATGGAGTCTAAGAATTTACCACCATAGTTTTGGGTTGAAGATATAAACTGTGCATCCTACATCTAGAATAGGGTACCTCACAATCATCTTTATGGAATTAATCCTTTTGAATATTTGAGTGGGCACAAGCCATATGTATCTTATTTCAGGATTTTTGGCTTTAAGGCATGGGATAGAATTCCAACATAAAAGAGGAAGGATTTGGAACCCCAAATTCAAGAGTTCCTATTTGTTAGGTATTCTGAATATTCCAAAGGGTATAATATGATCAATATGAGCACTCAAAGAGACTTTATTGAAAGGAGGGTTCAGTTTGAAGAAGAGCCTATGCCAACAACCGAAATTGGAGAGTCCTCTTCACCATGTCCACCTTTGAATGTAAGTGAAGAGGCTGATAATTTTTTTGATTCTTATATGTCTGATAATGATGATTTAATTTTATATCATATCACACCTACAAGGAAAAAGTGGGCAGAAAATACCATTCATGCAACTGGGGAACTAGATAGGAATGCTAGTAATCCTAGAAGAACTAGATCTCAATTTAAGAGTGCCCTTTCTGTCAAGGACCATTTATTTGATGAAAAGTGTTATATAATGGTTGAATCATATCCATAAACATATGAAGAATAATCAGAATATCCATTATGGAAAACAACCATGAATGGGAAATACCATTCGCTCCAGAAGAATGAGACATGGGAACTAGTCAATCTCCCACCAAGGAGAAATCTAGTCGAGTGAAAAAGGGTATTCAAGGAAAATTTTGCTGCTGATGGATATCCTAAGAATTACAAGAAAATTTTAGTGGCCAAGGGATTCCCCCAAGTCCAATGCATTGAATATAATGAGACCTTTTCACCAGTGGCAAAGACGGACTCCATAAGACCAGATTTGTCCATTGTAGGTTCCAAGCAATGGGAGGTACATCACATGGATGTGAAGAGTGACTTCATACATGGATATATGAAATAAGAGATATATATGCATCAGCCATAATTTTTTTTAAACTAATCCATCTCTTTTGTGCAGGTTGAAGAAATCATTGTATGGGATAACACAAGCTCCCAGAGCTAGGTATGCCAAGATTGATGGATTTTCGCTATCACTGAACTATAGTAGATGCAAGTATGATCCAAATGTATATTTGAAGATGATTCATTGTTCAATAATTATTTTTGTTTTGTATGTGTATGAAATTCTGATCATAGGAAGTTTCAACAAATAAAATTCCTCCTTGAAGGGTGCAATGAACCATGCTTTCTCCATGACAGATTTGGGATTGTTAAGCCAATTTTTGGGGCTTGAAATTTCTCAATCAGATCTTGGAATCAAGGTACACCAGTCCAAGTATGCTTCAAAACTATTAAATAAGTTCAACATGAAATATTTCAAGCCAAGCAAGGCTCCTTTCCTTTCAGGAGTTAAGCTTGAAGAAGCGCAACCCACTCCATTGGTAAACAAGACAATGTATAGGGAGCTTGTTGGTTGTCATATTTATTTGAATCATACTCGAACTGATATATGTTATGCAGTGAGCATGTCTTCTAGAAACATGTATCAACCTAACTACATCCATTGGAGGGCAGAAAAAATAATTCTAAACTTTGTACAAGGAACAAGAACACATGGGATTCACTATGTTCCAAAATATGACCTAGAGTTAGTTGGTTTTACTGACTTTGATTGGGAAGGTGATAACATTGATAGAAAATAAAATTATGGATATGTTTTTATGCTTGCAGATGGAAAAATCAGCTGGTCAGGTAAAAATTAAAGTGACATTGCACTTTCATTTACAGAGGCAGAATACCAAGGAGCTGTGAATGGAGTTATTCAATGTTTGTGGTTGTTGGGAATACTTGGAGAGTTTGGGATTGTATATGAGAATTCTACAGTCATCTATTGTGACAACCAAAGTAAAATTTGAATCTCAATTGATCCAATACTTAGGAAGTGAACCAAACACATAGAGATCCATATACACTACATCATAGGGCTTATGCATGATGGGGTCATTGCTCTACATTATTATGCATCATCTGAGCAAGTTGCATACATCTTCACCAAGGCGTCTTCTGAGAAGACTTTCAACAATATAAAATCACTATTGGGGATAGATGATCATGTGGTGAATACTAATTGAAGAAAATATTTCATACAATTTTGTTCATGTCCATGTTTAAGGGAGGATTTTCCCCTTTGTGGTTTTGCCTATTTCCTTATTTTATATGGACAGGAAGTATGTAAAGGGTGACTAAGTTGTGTTGATAGGCCCTATATCTCTAATATATTTATGATATTTTACATAATTTAGGCTTAATAGGGGGTGTTAGAATATTAAAAACCCATTTCCATGCTTAGGATATAAAATTTAATCATTTTAGTTAAATTTCTAGGTCCTACACTAGCTAGTTGGCATCCACTTGCATTTTTGTGGTCAAACTTTCCTAAAATAACTCTTGGAGTGCTTTGGAAAGATCCTGGATAATATTTTGACAACCCATCAGACTTCCCAATTTAGAAAGTGCACATTCCTTCCTTATCCAGAGTTTCCTGCTTTTTCAGCAACTTTCAAGGAAAAAGGTGAAAGTTAGTTTTAAGGAAATTGCCTTGTTTTTTACACAACTCACTGTTAGGATTATTATAATCCTCCCTTGCCCATATATAGTCTATTGATCATATTTTATATCATAGGGAGACATTATTACTATACTGGAGTATGGGGAACACATATAGAGGTTAACTGCCACTTGTTGCATGTTTATGCATGAGTTTAGATGCCCCTGAGACCATTCCCTACATTATAGAAGCCACTATGAGTGCCACCAGCAGCCCCCATGAGTTGGTTGTGGTAGTTATTTAGTTATTGTGAGTCAACCTTTAGTTAAATTTAGTTAGATCACTCTCATATAGTCTAGCGTCAGTTTTACATGGATGCATGGGGAAGTGGCACCTTTTTCCACCTACCTAATCAGTTTAACTAATTGTTAGACTGATTTAGACATCAGGAGTTATACTAGTGGATCCCATGTAGTGATTTAGACACTCCTAGTTAGCCAGTCAGTCATGTTTATTTGGTAGATTCAAATCTTATCCACATGATTCGAATTATCCTTATTGTAACACTGTTGTATACTGTTGGATTAAACAAGATTAATGTTGTAATTAAATAATCAATTCTTATCATATTTGTCTCAAATTTTTCTTGTTCAGTGTACATTGTTCTTGATATTCCGCTGCACAATTCACCTCTCAATTTCTCTCATTTTCCTATAGATCAATGGTTCAATAATTTAACATTGTATTAGAGACTTGTTTAGGTTAGCAACAAGTCTTGTATGATCTCCATTGTACACCAACAACAACTGAGTTTTTACATAAATCCTAGAATGATAGCCTTTCTCCCTATGAATTATGTTCAGAGAAGTCTATCCAAGTGCGACATACTTTGAGAAAGTGTACATGTCAAGGTTGAAAGGCTTGAAACTGACATGATTGTGAATTGATTTTGGTTTTGCAATGTATTTGCAGGTACCTACGTAACTTCTTGAGGAATCAACTATTTCAGAATATCGAAAGATGGATTCTTCATCTCTCGTACCCCGAATCCTTATACCCTTCAACTATTCTGATTGGAGGGAATATATGCAGGTATCATTGCATAATATTGGCCTGTATAGGATGAGTATGGGAAGAGAAACTGATCCCCAACAGTATGTTGAGAAGAATTTTTTTTTGAATCAGCTTGACGAGGCCTTTGGCTTCATGTGCACTCATATCTCCCAAGATCTTTTGTTCCATATTGAGGGACTTAGGACTTCAAAGGAAGCTTGGGAAAATCTTGAATATTTGTTTGGAAAACAATATGAGCTTCGAGGGCACATATTGGAGAATGAGCTCATAGCTTTACAAACCAACAGTTTCGAATGTATTAAGCAATTCTTCACAAAGTATAAGTCTCTAGTACTGTAATGCAAACAATGTGGATTAGAGAGGAAAGATGAGCAGCTTGTGTTATCTGTACTTAGTAATATTGGATTTGAGTACTCAGTCTTTGTCTCTATATTCCATTCCGGAAGAGCTTCCATCCCCAATTGGAAGATTCCTTCTCCAGATGCTTTTGCTGAGTCCTTAATACAAGAGCTAGATAAATTTGTTCAAATGGAAGTGAGTCAAACCTCCAAGAATCAAGCAATCTCGATGTCAGAATCAAACAATACGTAAGCCATAGGGAATAAAAAAGGGAAGGAGCAAAAAGCCACTGATTTGAAGCCAAAGGAGAATCATAGATCTTCCAATGGTCTCAGGTTCCAAGAAAAAGAAGAAATTCGAGAAGACTAGATGTCCATACTATATGTGAGAATTTCATCCATAAAGTTAGTGCATGAAGAATACAATCGACCAGCTATCAACACTCCTTGAATAGAACAATATTTCCATCCCATAAAAAGCAAAGAAGTCTGATGTTGGACAACTGACAGAAGATCATGAGAGATTCCATTCCTTACTCAGTCGAAAGCTTACTTGATTGATTCTGGAGCATCCAACCACATGGTTTCCTCCTAGGAATCCTTCTCCACTCTCACTCTATCAGGAGGACCTAACATTCACATGGCAGATGACTCCCAAATCCCAGCTGCTAGGAGAGGTTCTATTAAAATACAACATGGTGAGTTCAAGAATGTTATCTTTGTGCCCTCTCTTGTAACAAATTTGTTTTTTGTTTATTAGATGATCCATATAGTCTCTCCCAAGAGAATTACATTTGACTTTGACTTAGTTGAAATCACAGAAAAAAACTACTGAAAATATCATAGCGAAAGGGTTTGCTAACCATGCCTCAAATGCATATGAGTTCTCCCATTTCCTACATGTTTCACATCCAACAAATTTATTGAATCATTCCAACAATACCAACAATCTATGGCATGAGATATTTGGGCATCTCAATTTCAAATGTCTTTAGAAAATCTACAATGACAAAATCGTTGAAGGTTTGCCTCTCATCCAAACATAAGATGGAGTATGTCCTGGTTTCTTGGTAGGTAAGCATCCAGAGAAGAGGTATGAAGTTGGGAAGGAAAATAGAGTTGCCTCTATACTTTATCTAATACACAGTGATGTTTTAGAACCTATACCTACAACATCAAACAATGGTTCCAGGTAGGTCCTTACTTCTATTGATGATTGTTCAAGGTTTTGCTGGGTATATGTCATGAAATAGAGATCAAAAGTATTTGGAATTTTTAAAGTTTTTAAAGCTTTGATTGAGAGAGAAAAAATATCAAGTCCATTATATCAGATAATGTAGGTGAATACATTAAAATATATTTTTCAGCAGTATTGTGAATTAGAGGGTATACGAATAGAACACTCAGTTCCATACACACCACAACAAAATGGTGTGGCTTAGAGGAAAAATAGATCATTGAAGGAGATGGAAACCTATCTTCTCCAAGCCAAGAATATTCCTCCTTCTCTTTGGGCTAAAGCTGTAAACTGTGCTTCATACATACATAATAGAGTGCCACATAAATCTGTGGTTGGGGCCACTCCATTCAAATCACTGCATGGGCATAAGCCTAATGTCTCTCACTTGAGAGTTTTTGGTTCCAAAGCTTGGGCCAAAATACCCATGGAAAGAGAAAGGCCTTCTAAGCTTAGAGTAGAAAATGCATATTACTGGGATATGTTGAGGATGCAAAAGCATATAAGTTGATGGAACTTGCAACTAGGAAATGATTCATAGAGAGAAGTGTCTAGTTTGAAGAAGACCAGTTGTTTGATCTACCACCATCCGAAGCACAAGAAGGTATAAACACTCTTCCACTTCCTTTTGATGATGATATTTTTTCACATGTTTCATATTCAGATGAAGAGGAACAAGATCAGCATGATCTTGATACTGAGGCTGAACCTCATGAGAATCTAAATCCAGGTCTAGATCCCATCCTAAATTAGTGGTCTAAGCCTAAATGGTCCTAAAATATCATTGAAGAAGTTGGGGATGGTGCTGGGAATCCAAAAGATACAAGGAGAACAAGGTCCCAGTATCAAAATGAGCATGTTTCACTCTCTCACAAAGATTCACTCTCTACAGAGTGGTGCAACAAGTTTCTAGGAAATTGCTACTTGATAATAGCAAATGATCAACCATTTGTCCCACAAAAGAACAAAATTGATCATTCCATTCCTCCTCCAGAAAGAATAAACACTTTATGCATAAAAATAAGCAAGGTTATTAAGTCTTTTATGACACCCTAGTAGTATGCGGTTGTTCAAAATATGAAGGGTTCACACTGATCCATTTTATTAATGATCGGCTACCCAATGTTGATGGTTAAATTCCTCCTACTATGGTAAAATATCCAATAAGTGATATAGGAACACTTCAATATGATCCTTTTTTGAAATTTTGGAAGCCAAAAGAACTATGTTTCATCCTATGTTGACCAACCTACCTCTTTCTCTTGAGTCAACCGAGAGTTCAATTGATTTAGAGTATGATATTGATACCACTCAAAACATCTCTATAAGGAGATCCAAGAACTTGAACGAGATGACAGAAAAAATAAGTACAAGTACACACCAAAGTTGGTTCAATCATTGGAGGTTAATGATGACTTCTCTCTTCCTATGCATTTACAACGTAAAAATACCAAACCTCTTACAACCATGCTTTGTATGGAACTTGGTCGTCTTCTCTTCCTATAACCGACGTTGAAAATGAATTCTCCTTTTGTAGTAATAATTATATGATTTCCAAGTCTAAAATAGATTTTACAAATCTTTTGTTCTTTGTCCTTTCATATGTATTCATTCCTTCCAAACAACCAGTAACACTTATGCCATTTTGTGGTCTTCTTTAATGTCGACCTGATTACTTGATTATTGTTAAAGACAAACATATAGTTATTCATATATAAACCATAACATCAAGAACCTATTATATATTGATGGTTGTCCATGTACTCGTGGTAACATTGCAGGTTTCATAAATAGTTGTGTTGCTAATATTATTTGTGTTTTTAATAGACTATAACTTTTCTAGACCACTAACCGCTCATCAAATATTATTTACAGTGGATCTTAATTTGGATGTCCCATTAGGGAATAACAAAAAGATCCTAGAAATATTGAAAAGTTGAGTTCAGTTTGAATGAAACCCTCTATATTTTAGGCCACAAGTTGGGCCCATATTTAGGAGAAATATATTCCATGAATTAAAAATCCCGAAGTGATGTCTCCATCTTGCAGCCTAAAACATCAAGTGTTTCATATAAACTACACATAGCTCCGATATTTCTGAGTTAGCTCCTGTGTAAGGAATGAGTAGTGTAATAAAAATATGATTGATTAATTGTATTTTATTTTTATTTTCAATGGATTGAATGTAAATATATTTCTCAAATTGACATTTTGTTTTGTAAAGTGGTTGGTTTCGCATGTGATATTGGAAAATAATTAATGATAATTCTAATTTTTTTTCGTTATGTTGTTTGAACAAACTAATTCTATTGTGTTTACTAATATCATTGATGTATTATTCAATATTTTTGAAATCATAATTCTGACGATAAGTGACCTATATACCATCTTCCCTTGCACCCCACTACCATGTTAAATCAATAGAAGGATTCAAAACAAGCATATATTAAAGAGGAATCATACCAATCATGGTTAAATCAACCACCTATTCAATTCCCACTATGTCCTAAGTCACTAATTCTAAATGTCTGTAGTGACAATGATTCTTCACATGTTGACAATAAAGGAATCAAATATAGGATAGTATGGAATGTTTCTTATGGGATAAATCTTCCATGGACAAAATTTTTATATATGCATTCCAACAAGATGAGCTAGGGGATGATTCTCATCTCACCTATACATTCTTCAAAAGTTTCAAATGTGCATTCATGACCCCTCTTGTTGATCATGGCTCATCAAATTCTAACCAACTAGGGACATCATTTTTATGTACAAATTGAAAGAAATGTATAGTATGTAAGACTTGTGTTTCTTAGCACTTTTGAGGTAACTAACCATTAAGTCTCCTATATTTTGAGGGTTCTTGACACTTGTCACACAATCAACATTGAAAATGGTCGATTTTAAAACTATTTGATGATAGTGTAAATTAATATCTCCCACTTACTTGAGGTTATTTAAAGATAAGGTACTTCCAAGTAATAATGTCTTACCTAACAATTGTGAAGATGCAAAGTAAATGTTGAAAATGTTGGGTGTTGAGTACATATCATATCATGCATGCCTAGATGATTGTATTCTATACAGAGGAGAATATGCAACCAAAGAGATATGTCTGGAATGCGGGCATGAAAAGTACCAAAAATCAGGAAACAAAGGCAAATCACATGGTCCTACTTATAAAATATTAAGGAGCATGCCTATAATCCCAAGGATTCAAAGGTTCTTTCATTTCAAATAATTAGTTGTGTTGAAAGGGTGGAATTCCTCACACATAAGTGTACTAGGAGATATGTGAATCTCAATAGATTCAATAACCGTGAAGCATATAGAGGATACAAGGACAAATAAATTCAAGGATGAAGTATAGAGACTTCAATTGAGCATATCCATGGATGGAGTTAACATGTCTTCCCTCTAAAACACCAACTATTTAGTTTGACCAATGGAAGTGATCAATAAAAATACCCTCCCCCTCCCCATAGTTGTTTGTGAAGAATGGACATCTTATGTTGGATTTATAGCCCCTGGTAGAAAACGAATGGAAAACATGAATGACTACCTACAACGATTGATTGATGAATTGAAGGAATTATAGGAATGGATACTTGTATACGATGTATCAAGACCCGCCCTAGTGGAGAGGTCTTTTAGTTGTATGGAATATGCGCATACACCACCCAATATTAGAGATTAAAAGTTTTATTTGGTAAGCATGTTGTTTGATTTGTTTATATCCGTAACAATATTATTTGTCATAGTTAACTCGATGCAACTATCTTCTTCAATGTGAATGTGATTTATATACAATGACATCACAGGTATTGTAACAAGAGGGTATCATGGATACAAATGTTGTGGACCTTCTATAAATTCTAGTTGGTCCAAACACCTATAGAATCTAATGTATGACTGCTTGAGGGTATTCCTCTTAGAAGGACACTTTGATACCCTTTGATAACGGTAGACTAGAGAGAACCCATAGACCTTAAATAATGGCACTAGGTGACTAGCTTATGGAATGTTACAAAGAGAAGGAGAAGAAAGTTGTAGAGTTGTTTGATTCAAATGGGGAACCCATGTTCAATGATCCATGAAAAATTTAGACCAATGTTGAAAATATCCCCATTGGTATGAAAAGGAAGTCTATATTTTATGAGCTACCATATAGGGAGCATCTTAAGATTTACCACTTACTAGATCCCATGCATATATTTAAAAATGTTTCATATTATTTATGGAGGAACATATCATTAAAAAAAAGTAATACATTGATGCTATGAGATATCTTATTTCTTCAAATACTAAGAATACGCATTTGACAAAAAAGAAAGTAGAAGAGAGGTTGGTCCATATTGGTTTTTTAAAGACGGCGATGTTACATGGATTTTGAAGAAATATGATCTTTATCTAGTGAAGGAAGTTATATAGATTGTGAGCTACCTTATTTATATGGATATACTCTATTGCGTTGCTTCACTATAGAAGAACATCTGTTAAGATTGAAATTACACGGCCATTCGAACCTTCTAAGGCTATGTATGTAGAACTCATGTTTTTTTTCCACTACAAGTTAATATGAAATTAATTTTGTACGTGCTTATTTTGTAGTGTCATTATCCTTTGTTTGTGCATGGGTGTTTGAACCATGGCTTTCCATCCAATATACGATGTTCCATACATAAATTATCTATATTTTATATTGGATAAAATTAAATGATATTAATAAGGTTAGGTTTCCACGATGTCAACAAGAGATAGCTGAGATTATTTGTATGTTTGAGAAGGAATAACCCATGATTTTCATGGACTTCCAGGTTCATATTTTAATGCACCTATTGGTGAGGTTGAATTAGTTAGAGTTGTATCATGTCATTGGAGGTTCTTTTTAAAGAGGAACATGAAAAAATGAAGGGGTTTGTTCAACAAAGGGAAAAACCTAAGGGGTTTGTTCAACAAGTAAATCAATGAGACGCTTGATGTATTCATCTAGGATTACCAATGATATGTGAACAAAATGGAAGGAAGATACTCCAAATGAATGGAAAAAGGCACATGATAAAGACTAATTCACTTTTCTTTTGTCAAATTTGTACATAGTAATAGTTTTCACTAAACTTGATAAGATAAAATTTATCTCATACTATTCTTTTATATTTCATGGATACATCAACAAATTTGCAAATTGATTCCATTTGTAAATTCATTATTTACAAAGTGGAGGAAATGTAACCATGGGTTGTATTGTATGAAGAGAAGATAAGGAAATGGGACAATGACAAGAAATAAATTAGATGGTTGAATGATAGATACATTCCTTATGATATTGATTATTTAAAATAAAATATACCAATGATCTATCCCAATAGTTGGGTCATTGGCCAGATTATAGAGAAATATTGTAATGTCCCCGGTTTCGACCCCGTTTTCATGATGTATATATTGTAATTAATCATGGTGAGGAGCTCAAGGCAAAAGCCCCACCATCTATTTTGTTGTCTATGTTTCGGCAATAAGGATAATTGCCGATGGTACGATGTGCTATAAGGCACATTATAATTTGGCATCATGTAAACACGCACATCAAATAAACTAAAACCACAACCAGCTACGGCAGTGCAACGTTGAATGAAAAGGGCATGGTTCCAAAGGATAAGTGGGGGGGGATGTCAAACCTTGGTTATGGGGGAAAAACCCATGTCTTGTCACCTTGTTGATTTTCCATCTTCCCTTGTTAACCTCTTTAATGCTTCAGTTGGTGGTTGGGGGAGTTATTACTGAAGTGGTGGTGGTTGTGGCAGGCTGTCAGCCTTACCCACTTGCTCAATCCACCCATGTCTGCCCATTCTTCTCCCTCATGCACTCTTCCCTGGTCAGTTCACACTCACCACGATTTTGGTCTGTTGCTCACCCTCATGCACAGGTTTCTCTCACGCAGAGCTGTGGTCTGTTCTTCCTCACGCAGAGGGAAATTTTGCTCATTCGCGCGTGCCTAGGTGGTCTGTTCATCCTCCCGATGGCCTGTTGATTCGCGCGCATAGAGGAGGTCGTTTCCCCTCACGCGCAGGCTGAAATCCTCATGCAGAAATCGGGTATGTCTTTCCCGTGCATTTTGGTGTTGGGTGCAAGTTTTTCCTCACGCACAGACTGTTTGGGTTGTTTCCCCATGTGAGGGTCATGCTCACTGTTTTGTTTTGGGGCTGTTGTCTTCCCCATGTGTTATTGTGTTAGATGTGGTGTCCAACTGCGTTTTGGGCCACTGGGTACTTGTAGTGAGCCGTTTCTACTGTGGTCTGCGTTTGAATTTCTGTGGCTATGCTAGGAATGTTGTTTATTGTCCATAGTGGGCTGTTGGTTGAGTTCTTTCCCTGTTTGGAACCGTGGAATGCTGTTATCATTTCATTGTGTGTTTGTGGCTGCTGAGGTACCCTGATTTGGGTTGCAGCCGAGTTGTTTTGGCCACGTTAGGGCCAAAACCAACTCTGAGTTTCCTTGTAGGCTGGAGCTGTGTCTCACCTTTCATTTGGGGATCATTTCTGGTTGTTTTTCCTCCTTCACAAGAGCTATGAAGGGATTGTTGCTGCGTGTATGCAGTGGTTGGCCTTTGGGCTGCGTTGGCTTGGCTGATTGGTGGATAGCCTGATAAACCCAATGGTGCTTGCCTGCTGTTTTGTGTCCCCTTGGCTATGTGTAAGCCTGCAATTGTCCCTTAGTCCTTGAGGAATCATGCCCAGCTCGGGGGTGGCAGCGTTGCTGAGAGATTGATGAGCAAGCTGGCCTATGGTTGGGTGGAACGTTGCAGTGACGTAGCTGGTTGCAGGTGAATTCTTAATCGGAAGATAAGTGCTGCTGTTACTTCACCTCTGCAATTTATATACTGTATTATGTGAAATGATGAACATGCTCAATGCTGGAAATGTTTATGTATGTTTGCTTCCGATGTATGAATAAATACTATGCATCTGTGTATGCTTGTAAATTTTATGTCCAACATTGATTTCTGTCAATGTTCATGGGGCGATTTGCCCGGTTGTGTTGATGTGTTCGTCGCATCCTCTTCGCCGGTGGAGGGACGGGGACGTGACAAATATGGCACATTTGGTTGTTACATGCAGGGTGAATAGGAAGCACTAAACATAGGGAACTGGTGCAACAAATTGGTAATAATATATTTGTGTACTAGATTTTAACTATATAATGCCTGCGTTATTAGACATATGACACTATCATTTGTTCACATTTTATAGGTCCATTTGTACCCATCTATGTGGGCATATGGGCATCATTTTTGTGCTAAGGATGTCAATAATGGACATGTCACACAAGATTGTGGAGTGGAAATACAATTTGACCAATCTAGTCATGCTAGCCACTATGATCAGAACATAATAGAGGGGAAGTTAGGTTACATTAGAAATATAGAATATATCATTCGTATATTTCTCATCTTTCCAAGGTGTTATTTCTAGGTGCAAGGGGCAAGATAACTTTGACCAGAGTAATGTACATGAAGATAAAAATAATATGTAGGATGAAACTAAGGAGCCTTATGTTTTCCCAAAAAAATACAAGAAAGTATTTTTTTACCATGATGTGTTCGATATGGACTAGAGGTTCATACTAAGACACCACCCTAGATCATAATATTTGTTTTAGAACAACAGTGTTGCCATGCCAAGCAAGGAAGATAATTGATTAATGGCAATGGAGAGTGATATGATGTACATGTTTTATTTCAACATTTATATTATGGATGTAGCATTTTATTTGTGTTGTCTATAATTGGTAAATTATGTTTTATATTCAATTTATGATATTGGAAATGGATAATTATCACAAAATTTTAAACCATTTTTAAACATTTTATTGAAATATGTGATATCACTTTGGAAATTGGTAAAATATAGAGTGCTTGTTGGTATATTTGACCGTAGGGACATCTCTACAGCCTATCTATCCTTAACTATAGGGAGGGTGAATCCTGGTGATATAATACATGCAATAAATGAAAGTTTCCTGAGATTCCTAAACTTTTTCATAGAAGAGAGAGGGAAGGAAGGAAGGAGATTACCTCTTGAAGCATGTCCTTCATTGAAGATCCTTTTGCTCCAGCCTTATTAGCCTTTAGGACTCCATTAGAATCTTGCTATCTAGTTCCTTATCTCTAGCTTTTGAAAAACTTTAAAAAATCTTGAAATCTATCTACCAATTATTGATAAAGAACACATAAAACTGCATAGATTCATACACAACATTTGGGGGGAAATCAGATTGCATCATATTAAAATGGGAGGAAAGTGATTACAACCCAATCATAGGTGAATCCCTTTTCCCTTGCTCTAAAATATCCTCTTCCATCAATTCCAATGATCACCAAAGAAACTATGATGTGAAAAAGACTCTATCCATCCTCCAATTCCTGCAGCATGCTTTTTCTTTTCACTCTTGTCCTCTTTAATTCAACTCACATGCATTCCATTTATAGGATTGGGATTTGAGCATCCAATCTTTGATAATGAATGTGGGATTTAGCATTTTTGGATGTTTTGATTATTTCCTTCAAACAAACCCCTTTCCTTAGTTTTTAGGCGTTTCAACTTGACTTTCAATATTTCTAGGACAATTAATGCCCATGTTAGGCATTTTCCACTATGTGGGTTATAGGAATTGGTATTTCACCCTTAAGTGGTCACAGACTTGGACTCTTTAGAGACACCTTGTATTCAAACATTTATTCCTTTGTGGAAGCTGTTAGAGCCTGTTTTTGTTTTTCATTTTTAAAGCATTTGTTTATGTTTTGAAACTTGGTTTTGTTCTTTTCTCTTAGAAAATTTTGTTTCTTAGGATAATTTGAATCTTTTTTCTTCAATCTTCATGTTTATATGATTTCTTAGGTTTATTTTTCAATTTTGATTTTATTTATCGAAATTCACAGTTAGGGGGCTTATAGAATGTTTATATGAATTAAAAAGGTCCTAAAAATATCATAAAGTTTTGATCTAGATCATTTTACTTACGTTAAATCATTGCTAGTTGTTATATTTTTGAAAATCATTAAAACAAACTTTCTTGTAGCGCAAGCCTGAAAAAATTACACACATGTGCTACAAGAAAATCACGCAGTTCGAAAATCATCATTTTTGTTCAAATTTTTAAAAAAATTCTCACACATGAGAGGTTATTCATACTTGGTTGATGGATTTGATACGTGTTTCCTCTAGAATCATCATTGTGACAGGTGTGAATACGTCAAGAAAATCATCATGAGGGTGAGTTGTGGTGGTCTATTGCAGAGTGATGGCATAATGATGGTTAAACATGATGAGACAAATGCTCCTTGAATTTCGTATCCTCTGAAGTGCACAAAGATTAGATGAGTTCGTGGCGAAGTATTAGCAGTGTGTAATCAAATTTTGAAGCAAATAAGAAATTTAGGGCTTTTGAAGGGCAGTCATTTGGATTTATCGTAGCGGTCAGAGAAGATTGAGGAATGAAATTGGACACCTGACAGTCAAGAAAACATGATTCTAGCACCTGGATTCATCACTTTGACAGGTAAGCTGCAAATTGATATCAAAGTCCATGTATTCAGGTTTTTACTAAGCAAAGGGTTAATAATGGAATTGAATGAAGATCATTAGTATGTAAACCTAATTCATACTTAATATCGAATTCTCTGTCAATGGAATTAAGGCATTTAGCAGTTTAAGCGAGAGAGTTCAGTTTAGGGTTTTTGGTTTCCCAATATAGCATTGTCTGTCAGATTGTCAAGACTTGAATAGATTAGAGTTTGTTTTACTAAAAGAAGTAATTTGATAGTCATTCAAAATGAAAAGAAGTGGTAAAAACAATAGAGTTGAACCTTCAGACATGAGCTGGGTTCAAACTTTTCCAGACTTTGCAAAACTATTTTCAGAGGCAGGGTGGTTAGTTTTTTTTGAAAGAATTGAGGGATATAATACAGAAGTCTGTTATAAATTTGCTCAGTGTTTGGATAAGGATATGGTGACTTTTGATACTTTGAAGTTTAATCTGAACAGGCAATTGTTAGAAGAAGCTACAGGGATTTTAGATGAGAGTGAATACTGGTTTAAAAAAGTTCCTTTCACCTTTGAAACTCAGAAATACTTACTTTCGGATGTAGTAGTAGATTGGGGAAAGGGAGTACCTATTCAAAAATTTAAAATAGAATGGATAGAGCCTATCAAATATTACAAAGTTATATCACTTGTGAAGGGAGATTTGCTTTTGTTTTTAAGTATCATTTTAGATTCTTGCAACATCTCAGCCATGAAGCCAAAATGAATCTCCCATTCTTCTTCTTGAAAATCTTACAGAAGATGTCTAGCAGGGTGAAGGAACATCAGGATCACACCAAACAATCTGTGTTTCATCATAGGCTTATAAAACTAATTATAAGTACTGTACTTCAAAAAAGGGAGAAAAAATGGGAATATTCCCTATTTTGGTCTGGTTTTCAAACAGAGGAGGAAGAGCAGTCTCAGAAGAGACAGTTAAATAAAGGTCAGAATTTGGTCAAGAAGCTTAAAAATAAAGTCACAGTCAAGAATGAAGAAGGTAGTGAACCAGAAAAATCTTTGAACCAAGAAGATGAAAACATTGAAATTGAAAAACAAATCAATATTGAAGAAAACAAAGTTTCAAAGTTAGAAGTGAAGGAAATCGAGCTTGTAGGAGATGCTTTTCCTGTAGAATTGAATCAAGGTGTAAAGAACGATGTAAAAGAACAGGAACAGGTTCCTATTACAATACTCTCTGAAGAAGAGGAAAGGTCATTATCTGATGAAGCTAGGGTTCATACTAAACATGATATACATACACATTCTGAAGAAGAGACAATGTCACAAGGAAGGAAAAGGAAAGTTGTCCAATTAGCTTCTATTGAACATCAAGGGAAGGTTTTAAAAATGTTAGGAGAAGTTGGAAAAACTTGGAGGCCCAAGATTAGGCCAAAGAACAAACTCAGATTAAATATGAAGAAGTTGTTAAACCCTAAACTAGCTGAAAAGAAGATTACAGAAATTGAAGACTCTTCATCTCAGGAAGAGCTAGAAGAAGGTCAAAATAAAGAAGTTATGAAGGGTAAAAAGAAAATAATTTTAGAAACTAAACCAGTTTTTACTGAAACCAATATCTCAGAAATATTCACGGAGGTTTGAAATAAGATGATTCTAGAACAACATCAAAATGATTTAAAGAGCTCTTGTATAGAGAAAGGAGAGGTTGCTGATAAATCAGCTCAATGCAGTATTAAAGCTGAAGAGTATTCAGAAATCCATGTGACCTTGACAGAGCATATGGAAGAAGATGAAGAAATTTTTAGGAAGCTGAAAATCCCTTGGATGCTTAAAGAAATGCAGCCAGTATTAGAAGGAAAATGCATTGATTCTGAAAATGAAAATTTGTAGAGGACTATCAAGCAATACAAACATCAAATTGAGTACCTGCATGAGACCAATGAAGGATTAGTGACTGCAAATAGAATACTGAGAGAAGATTTGGAAGAAGTAAACAGTCACTATCAGGAACTAATTTCAGTTTCTAAAGAGGCTTTAAAAAGAAAGAGATAGACAGAGAGCCTATTTACAGAACTAAAACAAACTATTCAAGCACTGACACAGCAGAATGAGGAGTTGACAAAAAGAGTGGAAGATTTGGAAACAGATCACTAGAAAGCCAGAAGGAAGACCCATGCTTTAGAAGGAATTGCTCTTTTAGCAGAGGCAGCAAAAGACTTGTAAAAGTACTTTAAGAAAAGTAGTTATTAGTCAGTTTTTAAAAGTTATTTCAGTTTTGTATAATGATGGTTTTATTGAACAATTCGATAGATGACCTAAAGGTAGTTTGTTTAGTTATATAATTGTTTTTGAAAAAACAATATAAATGTAAGTTTGGGAAAGGACCAAGGGTTCAATTTTTGTTGCAAGGGGAGGCTATCAAGCTGTGGTTTATGAGATAAGTGTAAAAACTCTTATGTGTTTTTGATGACTGAATTATGAAATATATGCAACTATAATCCCTATATAGAATATTGACTGGTTTCATTTTTTATTTGTGTTAATCACTCAGTTGATATACTCATTTCTTGTTTAAGGTTATCATGCATGAAATGCTTGTTGACTGTGGGTGGAATTCAGTGCTGTGATTATTGTGTTTGGTTTATAGTTTATATGTTATGCATCTCAGTCCTTCAAATGTTCATGATTTAGTGTTTGCTTTAGTTTTATGAAGTTTTTGCCCTCTTGTCGACAAACTGTACAACCAAAACCCTAGAAAGACCTATTTTACTTAATTGTGTTAATTGAGATTGTGTTGGCTTGTTATTTCATAGTCTGAGAACAATTTATGGAACTAACATCTTTGGCGCCGTTGCCGGGGACAAAGCTGAAAGCCTATTTTCCCTGGGTTACTCATCATTTCACTAGTTTTGAGAGGTGAACTTAAACCAACAAATTTTAAAAGACTACTTTTCACCAGTATTTCACAATGGCTACTAAAGGAGTTGGATAAAGAAGTAGACCTAGTTCACCTTTACAACTGGGTGTCTCAGACCCAGAACAGATATTGAAAACAACTAGGAAAATCAAAAGGTCTCAGTCATCACCAGCCCTATGTAACCCTGATCAACTAGACATAATATCACCTTTTTCTATTTTGAAGGGAGAAGAACAAGATTCATCCTGGTTAAAACCTACAATCCTTGTTAGTAATTTTCAAGTTTTTATTGATCCTCAATCTTTCAAGAAAGCGAAGACTTTATCTCTTGAAAAAATCCCTTTGTTTCACCTCAAAGTTGGTAAAACTCCTTTTCAACCAAGTTCTAGTCAAGTCTTTCCATCATCTAAACCAGTCAACTTAAAGATGGCAGCCCAAAATCAGCCATTAGATATGATGGACCGAATGGTGGCAGCTAGGCATGCACCTCTAGTTTTTCCTCAGCCCTTAAATGCTCTCCTTGGGGGAGATTACCAAAAATATTTACCTAGGTTTAATGGACAAGGTGAGACCATATTTGAGGAGTATTGTGATGCATTTCTCAACTATGCAGATAATAAAAATATTGAGGCAAAGGATGTGTGGATGAGGATGTTAGTACAGAGTCTTGATGGAGATGTCAGAAAATGGTTCAGAGAGTTACCTACAAATTCTATTACTATTATAGAAGAGCTTAAGGAGAAATAGAAGAGGAAGAGTTATTTGAGGATCCATATTAGGATATGAATTATTTTGGAGAACAGTTGACTGAAAGTTTTGTGACTAAAGAAGATTTTTTAAACTCAGAATATTATGATGCCGATGTGTTTGAAACAAAAAATGATTTAGATCTTGAAGTGACTACTGTAACTGCTGATATATATCAAACTGATCCAAATAAAACCTTAAATTTAAGATCAGGGCCAAAACAAGTGGTTCAAAATCCTATAAGAAAGGTAGTTTTGCCTCCTAAACAGTAGTCTGATCCAGTATTAGAGAAAAAACAGAATTAGAATAAACAAAAGAAGATTAGTGAATCTGAAGAGGTAAATAAAAGTATGCATAGTTTCAATCTTGAAAATGAGTTATGCAAAATCAAGATCCCTATGCCTTTCACCGAGTTGATGAAGAATCCTTCTTACAAAAATTCAGTTTTGAAAATGATTGGTTCAGCAAATAGTCAACTTCCCTCTGACACAGTTAATTTACAAGAGGAAAGTCCTAAAATTTTTATTGGGTCAGCTTTGGCAGAAAAAAACTGAAAATGAGGCAAATGCATCTCCTCCTTTTTACAGCACACTAACCATTCATGCGCATATGATACATAATTGCCTTTTGGATTCAGGAGCATCTCATAACCCAATGCAAAAAGCTGTCATGGAGGCTTTAGGTTTGAGCATAATAAAACCTTATCATGACTTGTATGCTTTTGATTCACGAGTTGTAAAATGTTTAGGAGTGATAAAGGATATGGTGGTTAGTTTAGCTCAGCTACCAATGAAGAGTGTGATTATGGATGTAGTAGAAGCAGACATTACACCTGAGTTTGCATTGCTCCTCTCTGGATCTTGGGACAAGAAGGTTGGTGGAACTCTATAGATGGACTTAACATATGCAACCATTCCTGTCTTTGGAGGTGAAAACAGAAGGTTGTATAGAGAGTTACAATTTTCTTATATTGTGACTGATGACAAGAATCCTACAAATCATCCCTTGTATGCTATTGAAAATGATTTGGGTACTTGTATGTTGCATTTTAGTGATGATAATGATATTGCTGGTTTATTATAGGTTGAAAAAGAAAAATCGGTCAAATGCACTAGGGAACAAGAAGATGAACTTTGGAAGATGTATTTTGATGGATCATCATGCAAGGAAGGTGCTGGAGCAGGGTTTCTTCTAATATCTCTGGGTGGTGAAGCAGTAAGGTTAATGTATAAATTGGAATTTGTTACCACCAATAATACTGCAGAATATGAAGCTTTGTTGTTAGGTTTGAAAGCTACAAAATATTTAGGTATTCAGCAGATTTCTGTGTATGGAAACTCCGAGTTGGTTGTTCAGCAAGTGAGGAACAATTATCAATTTAAACAAGATTTGCTGAAAGTGTACCGCAATGAAGTATGGGATATGATAGACAATTACTTTGTGGCTTTTAATATCACTTATATTCCTAGGGATCATAGCCAAACTGCTGATTCTCTTGCCCTAGCAGCCACACATTTTAGGATTCCTAAAACAACACAGTTGAAGTATCTTATTGATTTTAGGTACAGACCTTCTGTGCCTGATAATGTAAAGCAATGGAAAGTTTTTGAAGATGATATTGAAATAAAAAGGTTTTTAGAGCTGACAGGTGAGTTTTCCAATTCCTTAATTGATCAAGAACAAGATGATGAAATTGAAGAGTTTGAAGGTGTTGTAGAAAATGAGATTGCAGGTCACAAAATCATTGAGCTGAAAGGTAATTTCATTCCTAAAGGTTTGGTACCTTTGGAGAGGATTTTTTTGAAAGATGATACTCCTTTAAAACCAGTTATGTAGTCTTCAGAATAAAATGTGATGGATTGCAATATTGGTACTAAGGAACATCCCAGAATGGTGAAGATCTCAAAAGCACTCACAACAGAACAAAGAAACGGGTACATCAAGTTATTGAAAGAGTATGTTGATGTTTTTGCTTGGTCATATGAGGATTTGAAAACATATGATATTGGAATTATACAACATAAAGTGCCTTTAAAACCAAATGTTAAACCTTTCAGACAGAAATTAAGGAGGATAAATCTAGCTTTGTTTCCTATTATAGAAAAGGAGGTGAAAAAATTATTAGATGCTAAGATTATTGTTCCCCTCCGGTATTCCTCATGGGTTTCCAATTTAATACCTATTAGGAAAAAGAATGGTGAAATTAGATTGTGTGTTGATTTTCGAAATCTGAATAGATCTTCATTAAAGGACAATTATCCTTTGCCAAATATGGAACAAAGATTGCAAAAGGTGGTTGGTGCACAAATAATTTCAATGGTAGATGGTTTTTTAGGGTATAATAAAATTGCCATGCACCCTGATGACAGAGAAAAGATAGATTTTACTACACCTTGGGGTACTTTCATGTACGACAAAATGCCTTTTGGATTAATGAATGCTGGAGCTAATTTTCAAAGGGCTATGGACATAGCCTTTGTGGGAGAAAGGGATAAGTTTGTAGTAATCTATTTAGATGATATTACAATTTTCTCACAATCTGATGAAGAGCACCTAAAACACTTGAAACAAACTTTCCTGAAATGTAGAAAATATGGTTTGTCTCTCAATCCAAATAAATCACATTTTGCTATATAAGAAGGTAAGTTATTGGGTCATTTAGTTTCAGCTGATGGCATAAGGATTGATCCGGAAAGGGTGAAATCAATTCTGAAAATAAGTTTGCCAAGGAGTAAAAAGGATGTACAATATTTTATTGGAAAGATAAATTTTCTGCGTTGGTTCATACCAAATTTTGCTGAAACCATTAAACAGATTACAGCTATGTTGAAGAAGGATCAGGAGGTCAAGTGGAATGCAGAAGCAAAAAACATTTTTGAAAAGATTAAGATGGCTCTTACGGAAGCACCAGTATTAGTAAGTCCCGATTTTACAAAGGAATTTTTAACTTTTTCTTTTTCATCTGAGGATACATTGGCTATTGTTTTATTACAGAAGAATAAGGATGGTCTTGAACAACCAATTGCATTTTTTAGGAAGACTCTCAGAGACTCAGAGCTAAAATACAACACTTTAGAGAAGCAGGCTTACTCATTGGTAAAGTCATTGAAGTTTTTCAGCATTTATGTTTTGCATTCCAAGGCTATTGCTTATGTTCCTAATGTTTCCATTAAGGATGTTTTGACTCAACTTGATAGCGAGGGAAAAAGAGGGAAGTGGATTGCAAAAATAATGGAATATGATGTAGACATTAGACCTACAAATCTAGTAAAGGGGCAAGGTTTGGATAAATTGTTAGCTGATTCAAATTGCCAAGATTTAGGTCTACAAGTGTGAATAGATGTTCTGAAGTCGAACACTTGTAGAATCAAACAACCAAGGGTCATTGGTGTATACCCACTATTGTTTGTGAGGAATCCTTCCACTAATGACTGCAAGATCCAAGGTACTCACTAGGGTTCCTAGATCCATTTCCTAGATGATGATTTGGCGTATATAGGAACAGATCCCTCAAAATGAGGGCATTGATGCATCCCACATCAACTGACATGAAACTAAGATCAATAGGCTGATATAATTTGGTAGAGCTGCGAGATCCAACATTGTATATTGATACAAGGAAGGATGACATGATTGGTTAGGAACATTTGACGAATGATTGATACTAGTTTGACTTCCCTTGAACACATAACATGACGCATAATGGACACTTGGAAACATAAGAATCAAGTAACCAAGCATTGTGAAATTCATCAACTATAGATGAATTAAGGAAAGCTCCATAGATGACAGGAAGGATAACCTATCGGTGGAGATCTATTCAAATTATTGGTACAACTTCCTAAGTCACATGTAAATGGTGTACTGACAGCAGATACAAAATTATGTGCCATGTTCAAGGGAGACTATTACTGACCATCACCTTTATCTCGAAGATTCAATATGACATGATTCAATTTTCCCCTTTTTTGATTTTTGTGTCTTTTACTTTTTAATACTTTTTTCATTTATTAGCTTGAAAAAAGAATAAAGAATGCTATGGTACATGGGAGGGAACGCGTGTTGCATGGGCATACTCTGTTTTTCAAGAGAACGGTTCAATGCAAGAAAAGATACATATTGTAAACAAGAGTTGATCTAGTTGTGCACACTCTTACGGATGTTCCCTCCATCGGTTGGATATCTGAAGAAGGATTATGGGTCAACGAAGGGTGAAATAGAACCAAGTAACTGCGATTATCCAATTTTATGTGATGAACAAGTAGGAAGGGGAAATGTGGCTTACTTCATGCTAATTCTTGTGAAAAACACCAAAATCATAAATCATAATGAATCATGGTCCATTAACTACCTAAATCAAATAGTTCTCACATTTATAGATCAACTTAAACATAAGAAATGGTTTACATGAATTTTGAGCAAAAAGTGACTGCAAAGGCATATACACAACATTAGCAATAGGCACCAAAGCAGTAAGCACAAATGTTCATGCGGATATTGTAATGCATGCTTATGTAAACTAACACGAAATAGGGATCCCATCAAGAAATGGTCAGAACTATATGGAAGAGAAGTATGTGGTCTCAAACTCCAGGTCATGATGGGACTAATTGGGCTCTGAGGCCTATGAGAATAACTTAGCATGGGCACAAAAATGGAAATGGGGTTTTAACTAGGGTGTCCCATGTTCAGCAGGCTCTTCTGTCAGAATGGTGGAAAATATAGATATGATGGGTTGACCCACCAATTTTCAACATGTTTAACCCTATGGAAATTTTTATTGCAAAAGGTTCAAATGCATCTTTACAGAGGGATAACCTAAACCAAATATACTTGATAAGATTGAGGAACATACAAATAATGCTCCTATACTTAGGTAGATTTAAATCAAATATGCTCTCAGAGGCCCCACAAAATATTTCCTTAGGTGGGTACAACCAAATGTTTATGATTTCAAGGATAGTTTCATCTGATGATAAAATTTTTTGCAAGAAATCAAGTGACTTGGGAGGTCTCATAGCCAAAATGGGCCAAGTAACTCGATCATATTCCTCCATAAAGGGAATATTTTGATCCAAATCTGTCGAATCCATTTGAACAACTTGGTATGACACTTCTATAATAGATAAGGGTTGTGGGATCATAAAGTTTCCCATGAGGGAATTATTTTTGAACGATCCTACCCTAATGTCTTGAACTTCCTTTACAACATCTCTAATAAAACAAACATTCGATTGGATAGAAGTTTCAAGCATGTAGTAATCTAATTGGTTTATCATAACAATCTTACCCCAATGAGGGAACAAAAACATTCACAACTCTGAAGACACTATATATTTCACCGTGTGCATACAACTACGTCCTAATAGAAATTGTAATCTATAGGTGCATCTACTACCTCAACATCTATTGTGACTGTTTTGACACCCCATTCAATAGGGCATGATACAATGAGTTCATGAGGAGAGAACGGATGTCTGTCAAATGATTTTCGCATGGTATGGGATTGAACTAAGGTGGGCGATTCTAATGCTTTCCAACATTTAAATGACATGACACAAGTTGAGGCTCGTTCATAAGCTATGATTTGAAAGATATTATTGCCATGAGATATTACTTTCATATGAAAAACAACTTTGGAAGGAATCCTATGGGTTGATTGGTATAAGTCTAATGTGATCAATGTTGCATAAGATGGATCAACATCTCTAATTGAAGAAAATAGTTCCTTTCTTTTGCATGAAAATATTGCAACACCTCCATGTTGATGTATTTGTAACTTCGCAATGTATTCACTTGTATATTTCTTATTTTATTTCATTGTACCCTGACGGAGATGTTTGTTCCTCCGATTGGGAGAGTCATTAATATAATTAAGTCATGTAAATTCATTGAGGTTAAACCTCCATTGTATTTTAGGGCATTAGACCCCAGAGTTAAGTTGTAATAGGTTTATTAGACTCTCCTAGAGAAGTCAGACCTATAGGGAATAAAGTCAAGTGGAAATTAAGTATAAATTGAGAGTGACCCTCTCTATTTAATACACACACTCACTCAACAATAACATGAGTGTGATAGTATTAGCTCACACAAGTGAGAGATAACATATGTCAGGGATCATCTTTGTACTTTTGGGTTTTACTTTTGCTATTGGTGCTCATTCTATCTCTGAGAAAGTTGCAGGGTTTTCTCCTTTATGGTTTCCCCGAGGAAAAATCTTCATGTCTCTTGTCTCTTGTGATTATTGTTGTGCATGTTATTCTCTCAGATAAGATCCTATATCATATTGATTAAACAATAAAAATCTAACATGGTATCAGAGCTAACCTGAGAAGAAGACACTATACAACTGCAGAAGCTAGGGATTCTTAATTTTTGGGTTTCTCTCCATAGATCATCAATGAAAGGAGTCTAGGCTAAGTCTCCTTTGAAGGCCGCATCTTCATGTCGAAGCAAGATTTGATTCTGGGAATTTTCAGTTTTTGACCTATCACTATTGCAAGAATTTAGGGCTTTTTACAGAAGTGGAATTTTTTAGTGAGCCCAACATAGGATTTCTCTCCTCAAAATCGAAATTTAGAGACCAAGATCGAAATTTTTGGTTGGGTAAAACTCTGGGAAAGTCAAACCCTAATTTGACCCTGGACCAGAAAATCAACATTGCAAAAGATCAACTCCATATCCAGTACATGAATCTCAAATTGGTAAGATCTAAATCTTTTGTATTTCCATTTAAGGTTGTCATTAAAGATCTCTCATCAAACTAAGCTGGATGAAAAGCTTAAAGGAGCTGATAACTTTCGAGCATGGAAGTATAGGATTTCACTTGTTCTCAAAGAAAATGAATTGGACACCTACATTAGTGGAGAGGTTCTAGTTCTAGAGGGAGATGAGGATAAAGCCTTACACAAGAAGAACTTGGTCAAGGCCAAGAGGATTATTGTTGATTCTATCAAGGATCACCTTATACCACATGCGTCTTCCTTAAAGACACCTAAAGAGATGTTTGATTCCTTGACCAAGATATTTGAAGGGAATAATATAAATCAGAAGATGAATTTATGAAATCAATTGAATAATGTAAATATCCATAATGCATATACCATACAGTGATACTTTACAAGGGTCTCTCAAATCAAAGAACAATTTGAAGTTGTGGAAGAAGAAGTAGAGAATGGAGAAATTGTGATGACCACCTTGAATGGTCTCCCTAGGTCATGGGACTCGTTTATTCAAGGGATTTGTGCTAGAATAAAGTTAATCACTTTCAGTAGGATGTGGGAGGAATTCTCACAAGAAGAAGCTCGAATAGTAGCTCAAGAAGAAAATATGGGAAATGAATATCAAGCTTTCACAACACACACTAAGAAATATGAATATGAATATGAATATGAATACCATAGATTATGTAGTAGTGATTGGAGAGCAAGAGGGAGTCCTATACAAATTAAAGGACCAACTAGAACAAGCTTTGGTCCATGACTTAGTAGAGACAAGTGAACTTTGGCATAGAAGGATTGCACATGTGCACTATAGGGCACTACCACTTGCAAGCAAAGTTATTGAAGGTATTCCATGAATACAGGCAAAGCATGAAGGCATTTACAAAGGATGTGTGAAGGGAAAGAACACAAAGAAGACATTTCCAAGTAGCGAGAGAAAGGAAAAAGGAATCTTGGAAATTATCCACTTCGATGTATGTGGTCTGATGTCATCCAGTTCATTAAGTGGGTATGTATATTATGTTTCTTTCATTGATGATTTTTCTAGGAAGACATGGATATATTTCTTGAAGAGAAAGGATGCAGTATTTATTAAATTCAAGGAATTCAAAGCCTTGATCGAGAACCACATAGAGAAGAAAATCAAAACCTTTCGATCAGACAATGGTGGAGAATTCACATCAGAAGAATTCAAGGAATTATTCAGAGAGTCGGGGATTAAGAGGGAGTTGACCACTCCATATAATCCACAACAGATTGGAGTAGCAGAGAGGACGAATAGAATGATTATGGAAGAATCAAGGGAAATGCTTCATGATCAAGAACTTCCTATTCATCTATGGGAAGAAGATGCTAGGACAACTGTGTATGTACAAAATCATACTCTGCATAGAGTACTTGAGAACAAGACACCAGAAGAATCCTTCTCTCGCAAGAAACAAAAAATCAACCATCTCAAAATATTTGGATGTTCGGTGTACATACACATTCCTAAAGAAAATAGGATGAAGTTAGATCCTTCAGGAAAGAAGGGTATATTTGTGGGATATAGTGAAAACTTGAAGGCTTATAGAATATATTTCCCAAGATTCAAGAAGATCGACATCAGTAGGGACATGACAATTGATGAAGACTCAGCTTACAACAAAT
Source organism: Pseudotsuga menziesii (assembly GCA_001517045.1). Classification (NCBI taxonomy): domain Eukaryota; kingdom Viridiplantae; phylum Streptophyta; class Pinopsida; order Pinales; family Pinaceae; genus Pseudotsuga; species Pseudotsuga menziesii. The sequence goes on from LPNX010301903.1 coordinate 284,218, forward strand.
CTAGAAAGATACCTCTTGAAGACATTGAAGAAAGATAAGTACCCAAGATCCGAGATACAACAATATATGAAGCAACCCCAGAATAAGATCAAGAAATGCAAGAACCTCAGGAACCTGTAGATCCACCCCATGAGAAGAATGATCACAAGAGGAAACCAACATGGGCATGAGAGGATATCCTAGCTGTAGAATATATTGCACTCTACAAGGAATACACAGAGAAAGGAAGAGACCTAGGCCATAGTCCAGTTATGTAGCCTCGATGTGTGACATCATCGATAAAGAACCTTCCAAATATGAAGAAGCGACAAAAGAGAAATAATGGAAGGATGCTATGATCGAGGAGTTCCAGTCGATCATGAAGAATAATGTTTGGGATGTGGTCCTGAGACCAGAAGGGAATTCTATTGCGACTTCCAAGTGGATCTACAAGATCAAGCATGCTGCAGATGGCAACATCGAGAAATATAAAGGGAGATTTGTGGCATGTGGCTTCTCCTAGAAGGAAAGGATATATTATGAGGAAACTTTTGCACCTGTAGCTAGATACACTTCCATCAGATCAGTACTTTCTCTAGTTTTAGTGATGAAATGGAAGATACACCAGATGGATGTCAAGACCGTGCTCTTGATTGGTGTAGTGGAAGAGGAAGTGTATGTGGATCAACCACTCAGATTTGAGACACATGATAGGGAGACTCATGTGTGCAAATTAAAGAAGGCCTTGTATGGTTTGAAATAGGAACCTAGAACGTGGTATGATAGGATTGACAACTTCCTGACTAGTTTTGGATTTACCAAGAGTAAAGTGGATACCAAACTTTACTACAAGGTTGAGGAAGGGAACCTAGTGATACTCCTACTATATGTAAATGATGTGTTTGTGACAGGTGAGTATGGGTTGATTGATGACATGAAGAGGAATCTTGCTACCGAGTTCAAGATGAAGGACTTGGGTATGATGCACTACTTTCTAGGCATGGAGGTGTGGCAGAGTGCGGATGGAATCTCCCTTGGACAAGGGAAGTATGCAGTGGAGATCCTGAAGAGGTTTGGGATGATGGACTACAAGGCCATGGCCACACCTATGGCATCAAAATTGAAGCTATTGAGTGATGCTTCATCAAAGTTAGTTGATGCCATGATGTATTGTCAGATGATTGGATCCTTGATGTACCTGACGAATACGAGACCATAAATTTTCTTTGTTGTGAACACATTGAGCCAGTTCCTGATGGATCTGAGACATGTTCACCTAATTGTTTCAAAGCATATTCTGAGGTACCTGAAGTGTATAGTTGATTATGGGCTCAAGTATGAGGTGAATCAAAATATTAACCTGGAGGGTTATGTGGATTCGGATTGGGCAGGAAGTACCATTGATAGGAAGAGAACTTCGGAGTGTTGCTTCAATATGGGATCAGGTGTGATCTCTTGGTTTAGCAGGAAGAAATCTTGCGTGGAACTGAGTACAACTGAAGCAGAGTATGTTGCAGCTTGTTCGGCTAGTAGTAGTTGTGAGGCAATATGGCTGAGGAAGCTACTGTCTGATTTGTTTGATCTCCAGTTGGATGCTACTTGTATATATTGCGACAACTAGAGTTGTGTGAAGTTGTCTTAGAACCCATTGTTCCATGAAAATTTGATTCATAATGAGATCAAGTATCACTATATTAGGGATATGGTATAGAGAGGAGCAGTGAATCTCCAGTATGTTGTGACAGAAGAACAGATAGTTGATGTATTGACCAAGCCATTATCCATAGTGAATTTTTTGTACTTCAGAGAGAATATTGGTGTTATTCAGATTGAGGTTCCCTCCAAGGGGAAGTGATGAGTCTGGAACATGCAGATACACATGAGAGACTTTTCGACATGGTGGCAGGCTAGGAATCCCATGGTCGTTGATGTAAGTGATGAGCCTTTCCGACATGGTGGCAGGCTGGGCCTCCCATGGTCATATATGTAAGTGCTGAGTCTTTCCAACATGATGGAAGGCTGGGCCTCCCATGGTCATTGATGTAAGTGTTGAGATCATTTTCGACATGGTGGCAGGTTGGGCCTCCCATGGCCATTGATGCAAGTGCTGAGACTTTCTGATATGGTGGCAATCTGGGCCTATTAGATTTTTATCATTTAAGCTATATGATCGCATGATATTATCTGAGAGAATAAAAAGCACAACAATCAATCACAATAGACAATGAACACAAATATTTTCCTCAAGGAAACCATAAAGGACAAAACCCCGCAACTTCCTTAGATATAGAATGAGCACCAAAAGTAAAACCCAAAGATACAAAGATGATCTCCCAACAGCAGTTGTCTCTCTCTCTTGTCCCAAATTCCTCTCTCTCTGAGTTATGTGCTACAACTGAGTGTGAGTGACTGTGATAATTAGAGAGGCTCACTCTTTATTTATATTCTTTCCTTCACTTAATATTTGACTCTGTTATGTAGGCTTGAATAATCCTAACTCAGTTATGTAGGCTCGAGAAACCACAACTAGGGTACTAATGACCCGACTTACAACGCAAGGGACTTCCTCATGAATTTTCATAATTCTCCCAATAGGAACATCGGGGTACAAATAAATACAAGTGATTCTCCTGATAGGAGCATCGAGGACCAATGAAATACAATATATACAAGTGAATACATTCAAAAGTTACAAATAAATCAATACTCCCTATTAACTAGGAAGGTATTCTCTTGACACAAGTCATCAGCACAAGTCTTCTTCTTTGGATCATCATCAAAGATGGATCATCACTGGATCATCATCAAAGTTGGATCATCACTGGATCAACATCAAAGCTGGATTATCATTGTATCATCATCATCACTGCTTTCTCTATCTCGGTCAAATGGTGCTATCTCTCAATTCTACTCGTCATAGGAAGTTCTACAGATCCAACCCTTTTTCATGTTGGCTGTAGGCCTAGCCTCCAGGTAGGTCTTCATCTTCTTCAACACTTATATTTGACCTAGTCAAAAAGGACCTCCCAACACTTACATCTGACCATGGGAGGAAAAAATCCACCACCATGTCAGAAAGGCACGCCCAACACTCACATCTGACCTCATCATGTTAGAAAGGCCTAGCACTCACATCCGACCTCATCATGTCAGAAAGGCTCGTCCAACACTCACATCTGACTACAAAATTTCTGAAAGGCCCAACACTCACATCTGACCTCATCATGTCAGAAAGGCTCATCCAACACTCACATCTATCCTCATCATGTCAGAAAGGCCCAGCACTCACATCTGACCTCATTATGTCAGAAAGGCTTAGCACTTACATCTGATCATGGGAGGCCCAGCCTGCCACCATGTCAGAAAGGATCTGCACTTACATCTGACCATGGGAGGCCCAGCCTACCACCATGTCAGAAAGGCTCTGCACTTACATCTAACCATGGGAGGCCCAGCCTGCCATCATGTCAAAAAGGCTCCGCACTTACATCTAACCATGGGAGGCCCAGCCTGCCACCATGTCAGAAAGGCTCCTACACTTATATTTGACCATAGAAGGAACCAATCCTACCATGTCAGAAAGGCTCTTGGACTCATCACTTCCCCTTGGAAGGAACCTCGATCTGGAGAACACCCAGCTTCTCCTTGAAGTACTCAAACTTCACTTTAGCCATTTCAAGCATAGAATCACATCAAGGCTAATTACGTCCAAGGATAACCTATAAGCTTTGCTAGGACTGATTACATCTGAGGACAACCTACAGGACCATTTACGTCTGAGCCACCTACGAGCTTCGCAAGGATTTTATCCTCAGACAACCTGTCTCACCAGCTATGCTAGAACTCTTTCGAGAGATCTCGATCTGGATCACATACTAGATCTTCACCACTCCTCTCTGCATCATACAAAAAATGCAAATTAGATCAATCAAATCAAATAGTAGTTTTCAAAAGAAACATACTACCTCCCAAATAGCCAAACAAGTGGCAACATATTTTTCCCTGGCTCTACTTAGTGCCACGTGGGACTGCTTCCTTCTAAATGAAGAGATCACACCTGATCCCATACTGAAGTAGCACCCCAAAGTGTGCTTCCTATTAATGGAACTTCCTGCCCAATATGAATCTACATAACCTTCTAGGTTGATCTTCTGATTCACCTCATACTTGATCCCATAATCAATTGTACCCTTCAAGTACCTTAGAATATGCTTTGCAAAAATCAGGTAAACATGTCTCAGATCCATCAGGAACTGGCTCAATGTGTTCACAACAAAGAAAATATTTAGTCTTGTATTCATCAGGTACATCAAGGACCCAATCATCTGACGATACATCATAGCATCAACTGACTCTGATGAAGCATCACTCAATAGCTTTAGGTTCGATGCCATAGGTGTGGTCATGGCCTTGTAGTCCATCATCATGAACCTATTTAGGATCTCTACTGCACACTTCCCTTGTCCCAGGGAGATTCCATCCGCATTCTGCCACACCTCCATGCCTAGAAAGTAGTGCATCATATCCAAGTCCTTCATCTCTATCTCGGAAGCAAGTCTCCTTCTTGTAACTTTAATGAGTTCCTCTTTTCTACCAGGAATATGCAAAGGTTGGAATATGCTTTACTCTCAGTAAATCCTAGAACCATCAGTAATATTTCCATTTCGTCGTATCATGTCGAACCTCTGGATCTTCTGTAGTCACTCCCTCTGAAGCAGAGCATCATTCTCCCTCTTTCTTTCATACTCTATGCATTGAAACATTATGTACTGGAGTGATAAGTAGCTTCCTTTGCTACTAATATTCTATGTATCCATCTAGGGTCACTGGATATTAAGATCCTATATCTTGAAAATGTTCTTCTCGCACCTATCTTTGAGCTTGTCATCCTCTATAGGCTTTCATATTCAACCTTGTAGAAAAGGTTAATATCTTCATCACTCTAGGTGATCTTCAAGCTCCTCATGTATGTGTTATCCCATGGGTGTCTTCTGAGCTCTTAAAAATCCTTCTTCCATTTGCACACATGATTCTTCCTATCGTGTGTCTTAACTTCTAGTGGCTGCAAATGTCTCTTCATAGTCTATGCCTTCTTTCCATGAGAAGCCTCATGCTATGAATATTGCCTTGTATCCCATGATGTTTCCATCTACTACATGCTAGATTATGTAGATCCATATGGAAGACATTACAGACTTCCCTTCAGGTCTTGATACTACATCTTAGACATTATTATTCTTGAACTGGTATTCTCCTTCCCTTTCTTCTTGGCTACTTCATCATAGCTGGAAGGCTTCTGCATCAATGATGTCACTCAACAGTGTCACATAAATAGAGTGTCTCTGAGGCCTTTTTATTTCTTTGAAAGTATCATCATATTATTCTTCATCTTGGAATCTTTCTTGAACTGTCATCATTTGTTCTTCGGAACAAGTCTCATCCTTCTTTTCTTGTAGGCGATTGTACGTGATCTTTCCTACAATTCAAATGCATTAATTGTATGGTTAGAAATTTTTCATAAGTTATATTCATAATGACAAATTCTTATGCATAAAGATATAAACATGAAACTATTTTAGCCAATACAACATTCATCCATATCTCATGGAAACTTTCTAGATTCCTTCCATCTCTACCAAGTCATCATCGATATTGTGCACTAATCCAATATGTTAGCAAAGAGGTTTCATTCTAGATAAGTAGCAATGGAGAGTTGTATAGCACCATGAGCTACTTACCCATCACATGCATATTAGTAGTATACTACTATTAATGAAAACATTCTATCATGTATAACACATCAAATGAATATAAACAATTGTATAACAAAATAATGTCATGAAATGACAATTGAATACTTATCTTTATTTGTTTCTTGGGTAGACTCCTTCTTTCAGATTCATCATCTTCTTCATTCATAATAGCAGCATTTCTTATCCAAATGCTCAAGATGGATAAGAGGCTCTTCAAGAATTGAGTTCTTCAGATTCCTCATTGCTTGAGGGATCTTCTTTGAATCGTGAGTGCTTGATCTTCAGTTGCTCCCATCTTCTCTTCTCTTATTATGGGTCAAGCTTCATCTTGTGTGTGTGGTATTCCCAGAGTATGCTGAAAGTAATCACTTCCTTTTGGCACACATTCCTTGAATGAATAAATCCCATGATCATGGGAGGCCATTCAAGGTGGTTATCACAACTTCTACATTCTCCACTTCTTCTTCTATTGCTTCAAGTTGTTCTTTGATTTGAGAGACCCTTGTAAAGTATGACTATATGGTCTCTGCATTTTGGATCTTCACATTCTTCAACTATTTTCTCAAAGTCATCTTCCGATTTATGTTCTTCCTTTCAAATAGCTTGGTTAAGGAATCAAACATCTCTTTAGGCGTCTTTAGGGAAGACACTTGTGGTATAAGGTGGTCCTTGATTGAATCAGCAATGATCTTCTTGGCCTTGACCAAGTTCTTCTTGTGTAAGGCTTTAGCCTCATCTCCCTCTGGAACTGGAACCTATCCACTTATGTAGGTGTCCAATTCATTTTCTTCAAGAACAACAAGCACAAAAATAAATCACAATAGACAATGAACACAAAGTTTTTCCTCGGGGAAACCATAAAGGAGAAAACCCCGTAACTTCCTCAGAGATAGAATGATCACCAAAAGTAAAACCCAAAGATACAAAGATGATCTCCCGATAGCAGCTGTCTCTCTCTCTCTTGTCCCAGCTTCTTCTCTCTCTTTGTTATGCGCTACAACTGAGCGTGAGTGACTGTGATAAATAGAGAGGATCACTCTCTATTTATATTCTTATATTCACTTAATATTTAAGTCTGTTATGTAAGCTCAAGTAACCACAACTAGGGTACTAATGACCCGACTTACAACGGAGGGGACTTCCTCATGAATTTTAGTAATTCTCCCGATAGGAACATCAGGGTACAAAGAAATACAATTGATTCTCCTGATAGGAGCATCGGGGACCAATGAAATATAATATATACAAGTGAATACATTCCAAAGTTACAAATACATCAACACAGCCTCCCATGGTCATTGATGTAAGTGTTGAGATCCTTTTTGACACGGTGACAGGTTGGGCCTCCCATGGTCATTGATGTAAGTGTTGAGCCTTTTCAATATGGTGGCAGGTTGGGCCTCCCATGGTCATTGATGTAAGTGCTGAGAACCTTTCCGACATGGTTCCAGGCTGGGCCTCCCATGGTCATTGATGTAAGTGCTGAGCCTTTCTGACATCGTGGTAGGATGGGCCTCCCATGTGTTAGAATTTTATCATTTAAGTAGTATGATCTAGGATCTTATCTGAGAGACTAACATGCACAGCAAAAAACACAAGAGACAAGAGACAGAAATAATTTTCCTCGGGGAAACCATAAAGGAGAAAACCCCGCAACTTCCTCAGAGATAGAATGAGAACCAATGGCAGCAGTAAAACCTGAAAACATGAAGACACTAGTACAAAAGCGCGGATTTTTCCATGGAGGTTTTCCACGTTTCTTACTTTTTGGTGTAAAATCCAATGTAATAGGAACGAGGCATCGCTGTATCCACGCCTAGCCGTCGCTGTATCCACGCTGGGACTCTTAGACGTTGCTGTATCCACACCTAAACTCTTTGCCGTCGCTATATCCACGCTTGACCGTCTCTATAGCGACGGCACCGTCTTTTGTCGACTTTTTACAAATAAGAGGTTATTTTTGTTTTTGTTTTCGTGGGGCGCGGGTGGATTAATGCTTATAAGTGGAGGGAAACACATAGACACTTAAAAGTGGAGGGAAACGAAATAGTATCTCCCCACCATTTGAAACAATTTCAATTAAAGAATCATCAGAACATCACTACTAGAAATCAGCAATCAATTCGAGAATACAGAGAATCTGGGGTCTAGCGGTTGATCTAAAGAATTGGAAGATCACACCAGTTTTCAAGTGTATACAATACTCTCAGAACACCGCATATGCCCATAATGGCCCACCGAACTAACGAAGAAGTTGAGGAGGAACTAAGCAGGTTTCATGGTCTACCGCCATTAAAACGCTTCAAATTACTTCAGAGGAGAGAAACAATACTATTATCTGCCTGCCCGCCAA
>LPNX010301903.1:300612-367018 GCA_001517045.1 Pseudotsuga menziesii
TTGATAATTGAATATCTTGTTATTTAGTTTATAGTTTTTGGGTATCTTATAATCTCCCAAATACAGGAAATATATCGTATTAAACTTCCAGGACCTGCAGAAATAGGTGAAGGCAAACCAGAAAATCAGAACCATGCCATTATTTTTACACGTGGAGAAGCACTCCAAACCATTGATATGAATCAGGTGGTTAGTTTACGTGAATTTTATTTAACAGGTGCAATTTTAGTGATTTTCATCGAACAGCCTGCTCATATTGATTTGCATTGTTGCATGATTTCGATTTATTGCAGGACAATTATTTAGAAGAAGCTTTTAAGATGCGTAACTTACTTGAAGAGTTTCATGAAGATCATGGTGTACGCCCACCAACAATTTTAGGAGTTCGTGAACACATCTTTACTGGCAGGTGAAGTATTGTCGCAATGGCTAACATGTGAGCTAATCACGTGTGTTTCATTTCAATTACCGTATTATGAAAAGTTTGCTTCGATATTGGACCATAAAATTCTTCTATTCTTTTATGACCTACTTCCACATGGAATTGGTCTTATGGAATTTGTATTTTTTTTTTTAAACAGTTATAGCCATGGATACAGCGACGGCAATTTTTTTTAAAATTTCACAGCCGTGGATATAGCGACGGATTTGCGTGGATACAGCGACGACTAGGCATGGATACAGCGATGGCGTTCTGTGGAACTTTTTCAAGTCTGACCATCGCAGGTATAGCATCCCGTCGCTATACCTAGAGTTTTGCCGTCGCTATAGCGACGGCTTAGACATCTAAATAAATATAGAACATTGTCGCTGTATCCACGGCAAATTAGGGGTCGTCGCTATTGCGATGAAAAAAGTGCCACGGCAAAAAAAACACTTAGACGTGGCAATATCCACGCTTGTCCGTGGATATTGCCACGTTTTTGCCGTGGCAAAATTGATCACTTGTGCTAGTGATGATCTCCAACAGCTTGTTCTCTCTCTCTCACTTGAGAGAGCTTCTTCTCTCTCACTCATGCACCCCAGTGAGTGAGTGTGTGTAATAAATAGAGAGGCCCACTCTTTATTTATATTCTTTCGTTCACTTAATGTCCACTTCAACATGTCGGCCCCACTTAACAATTACTTACTAGGGCTGACATCTCTAGGAGAGTCTAATAACCCTAGTGCCCCAGAACTGTGAGTACTTTTCCCTCTGATCAATAAGGAGGGTTAACCTTGACACAGATGTGGGGAATATTGCCCTTACTTACAATGGAGGGTTATCCTCAGTGACTTTACATGACTTGTTTACATTATTGAATCTCCCGATCGAAACATCAAGGCATGACATGACTCAATTACATTATAGATACTTCCCGGAATAAACATCGGGGTACAATACATAAGATATACAAGTGAATACATTCTGAAGTTACAAATACATCAACACTCCCTCTTAACTAGGAAGGTATTCTCTTGACACAATTTATCAACACAAGTCTTCTTCTCTGTATCATCTGGATCATCATGAAGTCATCCTCATCTTCAATTCATCTTCATATTCAAGTCATATTCATCGTCAAGTCATCTTAATTTCCAAGTCTGTATCATCATTGGATCATCACTTGATCTGGAGCATCACTGGATCATCATCAAGTCTAGATCATTACTTGATTTGGAGCACCACTAGATCATCATCAATTCTGGATCGTCACTGGATCATCATCAAGTCTGGATTGTCACTAGATCATCATCATCATCACTGCTTCCTCTATCTCAATCAAATGGTGCTATCTCTTCATTATTCTCATCACAGGAAGTTTTACAGAGAAAGCCCTTTTTCATACTGGTTGTAGGCCTAGCCTCCATGTAGGTCTTCATCGATAGAGCCAACCCTTTTCCACACTGGATGCATATCTACGGAGCCAGTCCTTTTTCATACTGGATGTAGTCCTCTACAAAGCCAACCCTTTTTCATGCTGGATGTATCATCACACAACCAGTCCTTTTTCATACTGGATGTGGTCCTTTACAGAGAAAGCCCCTTTTCATGCTGGATGTATCATCACATAGCCATTCCTTTTTCATACTGGATGTGGTCCTTTACAGAGAAAGCCCTTTTTCATGCTGGATGTATCATCATAGAGCCAGCATTTTTTCATGCTAGATGTGGCACCAACACAGAGCCAGTCCATTTTCATATTGGATGTGTCATCACAGAGCCAGTATTTTTTCATATTGGATGTGGCATCTACACAGAGCCAATCCTTTTTCATACTGGATGTGTCATCATAGAGCCAGTCCTTTTTCATACTAGATGTGGTATCTACACAGAACTAGTCCTTTTTCATACTGGATGTGTCATCATAGAGCCAGTCCTTTTTCATACTAGATGTGGCATAAACACTTATATCTGACCATGGAAGGAACCAATCCTGTCACCATGTCAGAAAGGCACATCACTTACATCTGAACATGGAAGGAACCAATCCTATCACCATGTTAGAAAGGAACAACACTTACATCTGACCATGGAAGGAACCAATCCTATCACCATGTCAGAAAGGCAAATGAAATCATCACTTCCCCTTGGAAATAACCTCGATCTGGAGAACACCAAGCTTCTCCCTGAAGTACTCAAACTTCACTTTGGCCATTTCTAGCATAGAATCACATCAGGGATGATTACATCCAAGGATAACCAGTGAGATCCACCAGGACCGATTACATCTGAGGACAACCTATAGGACCGTTTACGTTTGAGCAACCTACAAGCTTCGCTAGGATTTATGCTCAGACAACCTGTCTCACCAGCTATGCTAGAACTCCCTCTTTTGAGAGATCTTGATCTAGATCACAAACTGGAGCTTCACTGCTCCTCTCTACATCATACCAAAATGCAAGTCAGATCAATCAAATCAAATAGAAGTTTTCAAAAGAAACATACTACCTCCGAAATAGAAAGTGGCAACATATTTTTCCTCGGCTGTACTCAGCGCCATGCAAGAATCCATCCTTCCAAACCAAGAGATCACACCTGATCTCATACTGAAGTAGCACCTCAAAGTGCTCTTTCTTTTAATGGCATTGCCTACCCAATACAAATCCAAATAACCCTCCAGGTTAATATTATGATTTGTATCATACTTGAGCGCATACTCAACCATACCCTTCAGATACCTCACTGCATGCTTTGCAAGCACCAGGTGAACATGTCTCAATGTGTTCACATCAAAGCAAATATCTGGTCTCGTATTTGTCAAGTACATCAAGGAACAAATCATCTGATGATACATCATTGCATCAACCATCTCTAATGAAGAAACACTCAATAGCTTCAGGTTCGATTCCATAGGTGTGGTCATGGTCTTGAATTCCATCGTCCTGAACCTCTTCAGGATCTCTACTACATACTTCCCTTGTTCCAGGGAGATTCTACCACACCTCCATGACTAGAAAGTAGTGCATCATATCCAAGTCCTTCATCTCGAACATGGCAGAAATTATCCTTCTTGCAACTTTAATGATTTCCTCTTTTCTGTCAGGAACAAGTCATCGACATAGAATAGGAGCATCACTGGTCTTCTGCCTTCAACCTTGAAGCAAAGGTTGGAATTTTCTTTACTCTTAGTATAGCCTAGATTCATCAGTAATTTGTCCATCCTGTTGTACCATGTCAAACCTCAAGATATTCTACAGTCACTCCCTCAGAAGTGGAGTATCATACTCCCTCTGTCTTTCATACTCTATGCATTGAAACATTTTGTACTAGAGTGACAAGTAGCTTCCTCTGCTACTAATATTCTATGTATCCATCTAGGGTCACTGGATACCAATATCCTCTATCTTTAATATTTTCAAAAGTTCTTCTCACACCCATCTATGAGCTTGTCATCCTCTATAGGCTTCCATCTTCAACCTGTAGCAAAGGTTAATATCTTCATCACTCTAGGTGATCTTCAAGCTCCTCATGTATGTGTCATCCCATGGGTGCCTTCTGAGCTCGTACAAGGTCTTATTTAATTTTCACACATGAGTCTGCCTATCATGTGTCTCAACTCTCACTGGATGAAAATATCTCTTCGTAGTCTATGCCTTCTTTCCATGAGAAGCCTCGTGCTACAAATCTTTCCTTGTATCCCACGATGTTTCCATCTACTGCATGATGGAACTACGAACGTCCCTTCAGGTATCGATAATGCATCCTAGACATCATTCTTCTTGAACTAGTCTTCCATTTCTTCTTGGTTACTTATTCATAGTTGGAAGGTTCTGCATCAATGATGTCATTGCATTCGTCATATTATTCCTCATATTGAACTGTCATCACTTGTTCTTCGGAACAAGTCTCATCCTTCTTTGCTTGTAGGCGATTTTACGCGATCTTTCCTACAAGTCAAATGCATTAGTTGTATGGTTAGAAACATTTCATAAGGTATATTTATAATAAAAAATTCTTTTACATCAAGATATAATCATGCAACTATTTATCGAATAAAAAATTCATCCATATCTCACAGAAACTTTCTAGATGCCTTCCATCTCTACCAGGACAACATTGAGATTGTGCACTAATCCAATATGTCAACAAAGAGGTTTCATTCTAGATAAGTAGCAATGGAGAGTTGTATAGCGCCATGAGCTACTTACCCATTACATGCATATTAGTAGTATATTGTCATTAATGCAAACATTCTATCATGCATAATACATCAACTGAATATAAACAAATGCATAACAAAACAATATCATGAAATAATAATTGAATACTTATCTTTGTTTGTTTCATGGGTAGACTCCTTATTGAGCATTCAACTTCATCATATTCTTCATTTATCATTTCTTATCCAAATGCTAATATGGATAAGGGTTTCTTCAAGAGTTGAGTCCTTAGTATTCCTCATCACTTGAGGGATCTTCTTTGGATGGTGAGATCATTGATCTTCAGTTGCTCCCATATTCTCTTCTCTTATTATGAGTTGAGCTTCTTCTTCTTCCCAGAGTCTGCTGAAAGTAATCACTTCCTTCTAGCACACATACCTCACATGAATGAATACCATGATCCTGGGAGGCAGTTCAAGGTGGCTATCACCATTTCTGCATTCTCCACTTCTTCTTTTACTGCTACAAGTTGTTCTTGGATTTGAGAGACCCACGTAAAGTATGACTGTATGGTCTCTGCATTCTAGATCTTCACATTGTTCAACTATTTTCTCAAAGTCATATTTTGATTTATGTTCTTCCCTTCAAATATCTTGGTCAAGGAATAAAACATCTCTTTCATTGTCTTTAGGGAAGACACTTGTGGTATAAGGTGATCCATGATTGAATCAACAATGATCTTCTTGGCCTTGACCAAGTTCTTCTGGTGTAAGGATTTTAGCCTCATCTCCCTCTGGAATTGGAACCTCTCTACTTATGTAGGTGGCCAATTCATTTTCTTCAGAGAGATCATATACTTCCATGCTTGGAAGTTTTCAACTTCACCAAGCTTATCATCAAGCTGATGTGATATATCACTTTGAAATGAGAACCTCAAATGAAAATAGCAAAAGATTAGATCTTATTGATTTAAGGTGTTTGTCCTGGTTTCTGAGCTGGATGATCTAGGGTTTGTCAGAGAAACCCAAATTTTAAAAACTTGGAATCTTTTAGATCTGATTGGATAGAAAGATAGACATCTTAAAGGTGAGCTGTCCAATGTACTACTTTTCTGAAAACAATGGAGGGAAGCTCCCAGAACAAGAAGCTCTAGTTTACCAATTTCTTCTACAGAAATGCCTGATACTGTTGTTACAGTATATATGAAATTGATCCTCCTATGTGTTTGAAATTTCATATTGAGGTAGCCTATGCATTTCGTATTCCAACACCATAGGTTTCATCAGAATTGGTTTCACCAATTGGGACTTATGAGCATTTTCCCAAGGTGACCTGTTTGAGGATTGTTCAGCATAGCGAAGTTGTACAGACTGCCACAAGTCACTGTTTTATCTTCAGGGTTTGAAACTTTGACCATAGAAATTAAATTCTGTTCCCTTTCTATAACATCTTGAGAAATTTCATTTGGACCTCTATAGCCCGAGATATAGCAATTCTCCCCAGGTGTCATGTTTAGGGATGAATCCTGGGAGAGGCTAGAACCCTAACTTGGAGGACTCATATATCTTAGAATATAGAAAAACTAAGTCTGAAACTTGGAAACAGTGTAGATCATGATTTCATCTTCGACTGGTGAAATTTTCGACCTCTGAGACTTCTACAATTCCTAGATATAGTGAATTTACCAAAACTTATCAGTTTTAGTATTTAGGGTTTTTCCAGCCGGGGGTCAAACTAGGGTTTGACTTTTCTGGAGTTACACCCAACCAAAAGTATCGACCTAGGTCTCTAAGATTAAATTTTGATGAGGAGATAAATCCAATGCTGGGCTCACTCAAAAATTCCTCTTCTGTAAAAAGCCCTAATTTCCCGCACCAAAAACTAAAAATTCTCGTAATCAAATTCTGCTTCGACAGAAAGATGCACCCTTCAATGGTGAGTCAACCTAGCCTTATTTTGTTGATGGATTGTGGAGAGAGACCCAAAAAGTAAGAAGCCCTAGCTTCTGCAGCATCACAGTGTATTCTTCTCGGGTTAGCTCTGATACCATGTTATAATTTTATCATTTAAGTAATATGATCTAGAATCTTATCTGAGAGAATAACATGCACAACAAAAAACACAACAGACAAGAGACACAAAGAATTTTCCTCGGGGAAACCATAAAGGAGAAAACCCCGCAACTTCCTCGGAGATAGAATGAGCACCAATGGCAGAAGTAAAACCCAAAAACATAAAGATGATCTCCAATAGCTTGTTCTCTCTCTCTCTCACTTGAGACAGATTCTCCTCTTTCACTCATGTGCCCTAGTGAGTGAGTGTGTGTGTAATAAATAGAGAGGCTCACTCTCTATTTATATTCTTTTGTTCACTTAATGTCCACTTCAACATGTTTTCCCCACTTAATAATTACTTACTAGGGCCAACATCTCTAGGAGAGTCTAATAACCCTAGTGCCCCACAACTGTGGGGACTTTTCCCTCCGATCAACAAGGAGGGTTAACCTCAGATGTGGGGACTATTTCCCTGACTTACAATGGAGGGTTAACCTCAATGAATTTACATGACTTGTTTACATTATTGAATCTCCTGATCGAAACATTAGGGCATGACATGACTCAATTACATTATAGATACTTCCCAGAATAAACATCAGGGTACAATACAAGATATACAAGTGAATACATTCCAAAGTGTCGAATACATCAACACCATGGTCGTTGATGTAAGCATTTTGTTATGTGTATCTGGGTTGTGCTCCATGTGACAATGATATTATATGAAGATGATGAGGTAATAGTAGGGTACAGAGGTGTTGCAAGGCATGTAATCAGTCCTGAGATGCTCCTTCATGTTTTGCAGTGGCATATAATCAATCCTGGGAGATATTGTGGGTTTTGCAAGAGGCGTATAATAAGTCCTGGGATGTACCTACTTGATGGCTTGCTCGCAGAGATGACATAGACCTACATGGAGGCTATGCATACATCCATCATGAAAAATGGATGGCTCTGTAGAACTTACTATGATGAGTATATTTGAGAGATAGCACCATTTGCTTGAGATAGCAGCAACAATGATGATGATGATCCAATGATTAAGAATTCTACTGATAAACTATGTCAAGAGAATACCTTCCTAGTTAAGAGGGAGTGTTAATGTATTTGTAACTTTGAAATGTATTCACTTGTATATTTCTTATTTTATTTCATTGTATCCCGACGAAGATGTGTGTTCCTCCGATTGGGAGAGTCATTAATATAATTAAGTCATGTAAAGTCATTGAGGTTAACCCTCTATTGTATGTCGGGGCATTAGACCCCAAAGTTAAGTTGTAATAGGGTTATTAGACTCTCCTAGAGAAGTCGACCCTGTAGGGAAGAAACTCAAGTGGAAATTAAGTATAAATAGAGAGTGAGCCTCTCTATTTGATACACACACTCACTCAACAATAGTGCATAAGAGAGAGAGGAGTAACTTGCACAAGTGAGAGAGAGAACAACTGTCAGGGATCATCTTTGTAATTTTGGGTTTTACTTTTGCTATTGGTGCTTATTCTATCCCTGAGGAAGTTGCGGGGTTTTATCCTTTATGGTTTCCCTGAGGAAAAATCTGTGTGTCTCTTGTCTCTTGTGATTATTGATGTGTATGTCATTCTCTCAGATAAGATCCTATATCATATTGATTGAAGAATAAAAATATAACACTCCATGGAGGATATGGAACATGGTGCTTGAGCTATTTCCTCAACAACATTTGTGTTTTGAGAAGCTTGTGCATTAGTATTATGCATTTTTCTACAGAGATAACCTATGGCGGGGTTTGGTATTATGTATATGGTTAGTTTCTCAAAAGTGAGAGAAACACTTGGATGTGATTCCGATTGATCCAATATACTAGGAGGGACATCATAAGAATGGTGTCTCGTTTTAATGTTCACCTCATGATCACACATGAATCCATTGGCATCGGGATCATTTCCATCTTGCGGGGATTTGATTGGTTGCCTCCTGGTGGAGGTTCCAACATTGTAGAAACCATTTGAAGATGGTGCTATAGAAAAGGTTGCATCAATACAACAAATTGTTGTTTCCCAATGTCTTGATTTGGATTCAGTGCATCTCTCTCCCCAAAGTTAGCATTCTCCTTACTCTTGTATTTCTTCTTATTTCCTCTAAGTTCCATGGATTGAACTATGATTTCTTCAAGATTTGGGAAGGATTAACAATCTGTTTACCCTTGTACTTATTCTTCTTCCCAATAAGGTCCATGGGTTGAACTATGAGTATTTTAGAATTCGAGGAAGGCTTATCATGTTGTTGCATATCTTGACTAGTTGTAGGTTCTGAGGTCTGAGCAGACATTTGTCCTGTTTGCTGGGTTATCTGCTCAAGGTTGTTTTCCAAACCAATCATACCATTGGCATGAGGTCCATGTGGTGGACTATCTAGATTAAAAACAGGTATTGCAGAATGGTTTCAAAAATATTGGTTACTTTATGGAACATCACCACTCGATTGTGGAATGAGAATCATGGGTGGATTTCCCCCTTGCAGGGTCAGACTCCAATAATATTGGATATTTCTTGGAATCTGACCACACCATTGATGAATGGGTGGATTTGACTAACATTCCAAGGTGGGTTGCCCCCTTGCGAAGGATGCCCCCAAGAAGATTGGATACTTGGAACATGATTACTGGGTGGATTTTCTCCTGATGGAGTTAGGTCCCAAGAAGATTGGTTACTTCCTAAAACTTAAACACTTGATGGATTACCTCCTGATGTAGTTGGGTCCCAAGAAGATTGGTTACTTACCAGAACTTAACCATTCCATTGATTCCGTCCTTGGTTTTGATTGGAATTCTAAGCTATGTTTCCTCCTTACAGAGGTTGGATCCAAAATGATTGGTTACTTTCTGAAACCTGACCACTCCGTTGTGGAATGGGGTTGATAGGTGGATTTCCCCTAGGCATTTTTCTAGTATATTTGAGGATAACCCTATGGGGAATTTCCTCCCATCATTGAAGGGTGATTCGAATTGGCATTGGTGTTCCAGTATGCATTATTTCCACCAGGAATATTAACATTCCATGGTAAATAATTTCCCCCAAAAGTAGAACCTAGACAACTATTGTGTGTTCCAAGAGGATTTTGATAACCTCCCACAACCATGTGAGGCTTCATTGGTATAGTTCCTTCAACTCCTGACAAAGCCAAAGGGTCAAGTTTAATGTTCTGCATTTTATCACAACTTTCAAAAATACTAACCAGTGACTCACTTTCTGTAAGTATGATTGAGTTTAAAGGATGTGCGAAGGGTGGATTTACATGAGAAAATGTGTGATATTTTATTTTTTCAATCTCAACTAAAGTAGGATCAATAATTCTTTCTATGTTACGTCCATGATGTGACAAATTTTTAGAATTGATTTGACTTTGTTCTTCTCTAGTAACATTTGATTGGGTTTATAAGTAGTTCAGTTTCAAAGTCACAACAATGTGGTTCATGTATATGCCTCCACAATGTAGCGGGGCCCTCAAACTTGGGTAATTTTCCTCACCGCCACCTTGACGGGTGGATTAGGAGATTAATCACTCTGAAGTTTAATAAAAGGATTTGTTTATTAGGGTATATCAAAATACAGTCAAACAATCCTAAAGGCAGCTAGACTCAACAAAAATCAAAGTGTCCACACTACTAAAAAGTCCCTAAGGAAGAAACAATCAAGCTTCTTTCCAAAAAACCGAGGTTTAGTTGGAAGTTGGATTTTTAGAGGGCCTTCTAAAACTTGTAGCCCTTGAGGGACATTAAGTCCCAAGAATTAATAAATGGTGAAGGTAGGAGAAACAATTACATTGTTCTTCAATCGCCAGGGGTCCAAGTGTTAGCTCTAGGCTACTCACCTTCCCAAGGAGTTGAAACAATCTTATGTTTGTCTCAGGAATTGGAAGAGTCCCCCACTCAAAACAGCCTTTGTGATTCCCTAGGACAAGAAACTATGGTTACCACTTCACAATCGGTGATTAGGTACGACAGTCGTCAGTGCAGGATAACTCACATAGACTAGCTATCTCATAAAAGTGATGTCACCCCTAGGACTTGTCACTTAACCGAGACACTGTAATGTTCTCATATCCCACCAAAGAAGCAAGAGGGGGGGTACCGCCCTTACTAATTCATATTGACACCGTGCTTAACGCTTGTGTTAGAAGCGCTTTCCCGGCGAGCACTCTTTTGTACTAATGGATTTAACTCTCTTGAATCAATGCTAGTTTCAAGGTTTTGTGGCTTTGGAGTGTTAACTCACCATATTAAACCAAATCCCTAGCCTAATATTGTTGGTTATATCAAAGATAAAATCTTGGTTGTTTTTATATTAAGCATTGATTTTAAAGGTAATTCAATTAGTTTCAAGGAGTGGTGGTGAAACTGATGGTGTTGCGACTTATGCTATTGAACCATACCAATGCACAAATGATTTTAATCCTATCTTTTCCTTCGATGAAATTATATACTATGAGAGAGTAAGAGGTTCATTCAGATCCTTCAGATGTGCATATTGAAAAATCACTTTCAAAAATTTGAAATCACTTTCATTTTCCAATCAAGGTTTCAAGAGGTTGGTTTCAATTATTCCTAATTAGAAATGAAAAATGTTTTAAGATTCAATGTTTTTTCTTGTTTCCAATAAGTCTCTTAAACTGATGTGTACATGTAAGAATGTGATTCAATTTTTGTATTTCACTACCAAAATTTACACTTGGGATCCACTTTATCATTCACAGGACCTCCCGAAAGCGAAAGTGAAGAGGATACTCGTGGCTCGATAATATGTTTCCAAATTTCAAAGGATTCCTATTACACTTGAGATCCACTTTCTCGTTCACAAGACCACTTGAAAGAGGAAGTGAATAGGATACTTGTGGCTCATAATTTTGCTAAAAAATAAACCTATCTATTACACTTGAGATCCACTTTCTCGTTCATAGTATTTCCCAAAAGTGCAAGTGAAGAGGATACTTCTATCTCAAACACAACTTATCTTAAGAAGCTTGACAATGGCAAAAAGATCCTCTCATTGTGTTTGAACTAATATTGAGTGGTAGGTTCGTAGTTTGTGAATTTGATATTAAATGATGGTATGGAGAGTATCTTAATGGTGATTACAGGTTTTGTGGTAGGTCATCAATTCTATGTGGATTCAAAATTCATGGTCACAAGAATTTATAAATTGAAACAATGTCCAGTTCTTTAATTTTTTCAACAATTTCCTTATGTCACTATGTGATAACAATGACCAATTTAAACAAATTTTTAGACATTCAAGGCTGAAATGAAGGAATTAAATGGAAAATATGTCATAAAATTTCAGATCTAAGCATTTGTTTCAAGGAAAACTTTGAATAAAAAAAAACTCCTCCTAAAAGTGTTTTTTTTCCTAGTTTTTTCTTAAAAAGAGTTTTCCAAGCCTTCCAAAATTGAGGGAAAATGTCCCCAAATGCTTCAAAAATTCTCCTAAAATGCCAGATTATAATTTATCAATTGTTTTAGAATGTTCATCAAAGTTCTTCAAAGTTTCAAAATAATTCAATAAAAATTCAAAAATCAGTGATCTCCACAAATTTCAAACTCAAGCCAAAAATGCACACCAAGCTCACAATCCTTCAAACAATTTTAAAAAAAATCATAAAAGGGAAGAAAATGTTGTTTAAAACATTTGTTATAGGATTCCTAATACATCTACAACAACAAAAATCAATCAAAATGACCAAAAATTGCAAATCTGACCATCAAAAATCAAGATTCATGCCTTTTTCAAATTTCAACCAAATGCATGCAAAAAGTCAAAATTATTCAAAGAAATCCTTTAAATATTGATGAAAGAGAGTTAAGTACTTCCTAAACCCTATCTTGGAATATTCCTAAGACATCTACAACAACAAAAATCAACCAAAATGACCCAAAAATTGCAGATCTGACTATCAAAAATCGAGAACCGTGACTTTTTCAAATTCCAACCACATGCACACAAAAATTCAAAATTCTTAAAAAAATCCTCAAATATTTAACCAAAATGTATGATATTAGAATTTAAAATCAAATAGAGGGTTGTCTAAGCTTTCCACAACAAAAAAAAATCACTCAAAACAAATAAGAATTGAGGTTTTTATGCCCTAAACACTAGACTTTGTTACATACATGACTGTTCATAGAAAACCAGCATATATACATGAATTTTCAGATAAAACCCATGTGTATACACTTTTTTTACCACTGTAGCCCACGTATATCAAGAAAAAGGAGAAATCATGACAAAACCCCAAAATTTTCAAGCATTTTAACTATGAGAAGGTAGATCTGGGTCAGTTTTAACCTCTAGGACTGAATTAAAACCTTCTAAGAACAAGATAAAACATGCACCAAAAATATTTGAAAGGTAAAATTCACCCAAACAAGGGGAAAATCTCAAGAAAACTTATTTCAAGAGAATATCCCCTTAGGTCCCCAGTATGGTCACCATTCTATTGGTAGATTTGACTGTAGGGACATGTCTATAGCCTATCTATCTTTAATTACAGGGAGGGTGAATCCTGCTGACATAAATACATGCAATGAATCAAATTTTCCTAATATTTCTAAACTTTTTCAAAGAAGAGAGAGGGAGGGAAGGAAGGAGATTACCTATTGAAGCGTGTCATTCGTCAAAGATCTTTTTGCTCCAGCCTTCTTAGCCTTTAGGCCTCCATTAGAAACCTTCTAGCTAGTTCCTGACCTATAGCTTTTGAAAAACTTTAAAAAAGATTGAAATCTATCTACCAAATTTTGATAAAGAACACATAAAAATGCATAGATTCATACACAAAATTTGGGGGAAAATCATATTGCATCATATTAAAATGGGAGGAAATTGATTACACCCCAATAATAGGTGAATCCCTTTCTCCCTTGCTCTAAACTATCCTCTTATCTCAATGCCAATGATTACCAAAGAAACTATGATGTGAAAAAGACTCTATATATCCTCCAATTCCTGCTACATGCTTTCGATTTTCACTCTTGTCCTCTTTAATTCACCTCGCATGCCTTCCATTTATAGGATTGGGATTTGAGCATCGCATATTTGATAATGAATGTGGGATTTAGTATTTTTGAAGTTTTTGATTATTTCCTTCAAGAAACCCCCTTTCCTTAGTTTTTAGGCATTTAAACTTGACTTTTAATATTTCTAGGACAATTAATTCCCATGTTAGGAATTTTTCACTATGTGGTTATAGGAATTGGGCTTTGGCCCTTAAGTGGTCACAGAATTGGCCTCTTTAGAGCCTCCTTTTCTTCAAACATTTATTCCTTTGTGGAAGTAGTGGTCAAATTGTTCAAAAATCTCTGATATTCATGTTGCGGGCGAAGTAAAATATTGTTTTCAGACCAACACTCTCAACGGTGTTAATTTTATTGTTAACAATGCTTTATACACTCATAATTTTTAATGCATTCATTCATGCACTCATTTAGAGATAGAAAGTATTCAACGTTGATATGATAATGGTGGACAGAAATGTAACCCATATAAATTTCTTTTTACGAAACATAATTACAATAATCTGTGTATATGCCATAATTCATGCACCCACTTAGTGTATTATTTCACATTGAATTGATCAACGCAAGAATTAATGAGTTGGTTATAATCTTAACTTTATGCACATCAATTGAAAAACCAATTTATGCAATATTGTGTTAACTTTATGAAATTTCAATGAGGAACCAAATTTTATAGTTATGTGTAAACTTTATGAACTTTAAATGAGAAACCAAAATTTGTAATTAGTCTACTCAACATGTTCATATTAGTATGTATTTGGTCAACTTTTATCGCTTAAAAGAGTGTTCCAATAATAAGAACATTTTTACATGGTTGAAGAATTTAGGCATGAAATAGTGTATATATTTGAGTTTTGATATTTTAGAGGCACCATATGGATTGGATGTTAATAAAAAATTGATGACATAATTTAAATTGTGTGGTAAACATATTCAAATAAGTAGGTGTGAACCTAATTCATGATAAATGTTAATACTACGTGAGGTATTATGCCAGATGAATCCTTGGAAATGTTGCGTTTATGTGTCTAAGGTTGAGAGGGGCCAAAGGTAGACAAAAAAACACTAAGGAACATATCAGTAACCCATATAACAACCAGTCATCCTTATTGCACCATTAGTATAAGTGCAAGGACAATTACATCAAACAATGACCAAGTTATAGATTCATCTCTCTCTCTCTCTCTCTCTCTCTCTCTCTCTCTCTCTCTCTGTATATATATATATAGATATATATTATTGAAAGAAGAATTTTCATATCATAATTATTTTATCAGCTTTTAAGTTTAATATTCAATTTTGAATTTTAAATAATTTAAAGGAAATTTTACATTTTTTTGTAAGCTCCAGGAAATTATATTACTTTAAACAAATATACAAAAGTTAGTAGTTTGGGTTTGTGTTATACCTAAATCATGTCACCAACATGTGATGAGATCCTTAACAGCTGTGTTTTCCCTAAATCCCAAACTTGGAGTGGAAACTTGCTCTGGATGTCAATTCTACATAAAAACCCTAGCACCACGCTTTCCCTTTCGCTGATGAGTGGTACCTTGTTCAACATCGCCTGAGTTCTGTTATAGAAAAGAGGTGCCACCGCGTTTGTGATTTGTTCTTGAAGTGGTTTTTACCCTTCACCGCTCTGTCATAAAGGAACAAAAGCGGTACCCTTGGTAAAAATGGAAAAAGGAGGATTCTCGAGGCTTCTAAAACATGAGTCTCATGTCCTCCCTTATCCCTATCAATTTGGGTTGGTTGGAGTCGAGATCCCTCTAGGTAGGATATTATGGCCACCTCACCCACAATTCTCTCAACTATCCCTATCCATTGAGCATTATAAATACAAGCTCATATCCATAGTTGAGGGAGAGAACTGAATGGTAATGTTATGCTATTGAATTGACTATCTAGCCCAACCCATTGGAGAGCACAAGAGAGCAAGTTGGAGCTATCGGGGAAGAGGTGTTTGTCTTGTGGAGGAGTTTGTCAACACTAAGGAAATGGTTGTAAGCTTCTTCATTCATTTCTTAATGCAAAGCTGATTTCCATCCCACATATCTCTTGTATTGATCTCGCATGTATATGTTAGTGGATTTTAGTCACTAGTATGGATGTGTGAATAATGTTCTAGTAGCTTTGATGTTTTTGTTTGTTTGACATGTTCTGCAGGTACACAGGTTCATCATCAAAACATTATTCCAGGTGTTTACAACATTCAGGGAAGGTCTTCATCCTTTGTCGTTCACTCATTTGTTCTGGATATGAACCATTCAGACCAGAGGAACAGCTTTTGTCTGCAAAAGGTGCAATATTCCTGATTACAAATCTGGTGACTCCACTGGGGAACAAAGCAAATTTCAGTTGATTTGATCTCCCTTAGTCCTTGAACACTTGTCTGAATCTAGGCTCTAGTCTATAACTCTCTTCAGTCATATCTACCATCTGACTTAGTGAAATATGGGTTGAAACTTTCAGATCTGCTTAGATCTAAACTACTGTGACTTTATATGCTCTATTTTATTGTCAATTCATCAGTCTTTACCTTGATCTAAGCAATTTTTGAATTGAATTCTTGTTCTCCTTGTGTTTTGGATATATTCAAGGAACCGTGCATGTGTTGTAGGCAATAAGTAGTGCCACCACCTGAACCCCGTTAGCCATAAGCGGTGCCACCACCTGAGTGCAGTGATCCAGAAGCGGTGCTCGTCCAGAACCGCTATGTCCAAGACCCCTCCAACACGGTGCCAGGTAGGCCTTGTTCTAGAACTTGTTTTTTGCGATTTTTTACAAAAGTAGAGTTTTCTTGCTTTCAGCCATGCATTGTCAAGCTTGTTTGTTTGAATCTAAATTCTCATGGTTGAAAATTTTGTGGTGAGAATTTGTTTGATGAAAGAATTCAAAAGCTAGGTTAGGATTGTTGATTATTTGTTTTCTTTCATGATTTTTGGTTTTGATTGTGAAAGAAATTGTTGAAGGCTTAGGTTTCAGTAAGATCTCTTTTCATTTCATTTATAAAGACTGAAAGAAAAACCACCTGATTAGCATCTTAATTTCATTTTTTCCATAGAGGACTTCTTTTTTCTTTTAAAAAGAAAATGTTTTGATTGAGATTAGGTCATTATTTTTACTGAGCATAGGGAACTGGATCTCTGATTATCTTCATAATATTTCGGGCTCCCTTTGTTCTTTTGTCTCTCTTGCATTAGTACTATCTCATCAAAAGAAAAAATAGTGTAGTTTTAGGTTAGATCTATCTATGTTTAAAAGAAAAATTAAAAAATAGATTGCATATGCATGTAGAGTGCTTGTTGTTTTCCTTTTAGGAAAAGAGACTCTTACCCATCTGATTGCTTTCAAAAAGAGAAATGAGTTTGGAATGTGTTGCTTGTCTTTGGATTTGATTTGTCCAAAGTAGTTGTTTGGGAATTTTTGGTTTTCAAAACGAAAAGAAAATACTCTCTCTCCCTCGCGTAAGTAGGCATACCTTGAACGGTAAAGTGAAATATTTGCATCTTTATATCTGCATGGTTTTACTTTTTTGTCAAAATTCCATGCATTCACCTGACTGTCCACTTTAAAATTAACGGTAGTTATAGGCTTAAAAATTACATAGAAATTTGAGTGATAGGCTAGAGACGTGTTCGTACGTTGTTAAGCATAGGAGTTTCCGTTACTTACCCGCACTACATCCCAGGACTCGCACGGTTCTTCCACGTACCGTCAGTATATTGAATGGCTTTTCACATGCCCTTGAGGTATATAGAAAGGTACTTCACATACTCAATTGTATATAGGAAGGCCCCTTGTGAACGGTTGTGCATTAGACAACACTACTACTTATTTGAGCTCCCATGTACCTTGCGTATATCGGGAGACCCCACTAGGATACCTTATCTATATGAGAAAAGCCATTTTTCCTTCTTTCTTGGAGCCATACACCGAAAACAACATTCAGGGAGATTACTATGCACATACCCGTGTGGTATATTGCGAGTGGCACCTTCTTGACAATCTTGGTGAGAGACCGGACTATCTGAACTCCTCCTGTCATTTAAGTTTGCTTGTTTGGACTATAGGTTGAGTAGGGAAATTTTTGCTGTGTTTTTTCTAGTTTTGAGACCCTAGGTTAGATAGGAACTGTACAAAATGGTTGAATTAAGACAGTCCATAAGAGTACAGGGATTTCCACCTGATTTTATTCCTGTTTCAAGAGAAGATCCTATGGAAGCTATCGACCAAGGAGCTGCTACCCACTACCAAGTGGGGGAAAATGTGGTTGCAGAAAGCAGAGATCCATATCCTTCACACAGTCCTCCCTTGGTTCAACATCCTTCTAGGGGTAACATTTCATTCCATTCTCCTATGGAAGGCCATGTTGATGATACTACCCATCCAGATTATGGTCCTAATGCTCCTTTTTGGGATACCTCTATGGGACAGACCATTGCTTCATTTGGCACTCGTCCAACCTCTTCTGAGGACATTTCACCAAATGAAGAAGAACGTAGACAATACCATGCAGCTATTCTCCATGCAAGAGAACTTGAGAAGAAAATAGATAACATACTAGGTACACCACCACCTCGCTCAGCAATTTTTCCTCGTAATCCGGATCCTTGGCCTGTGGGATATCGCTCACTTGCTGATTCTATGAAACCCATTAAACCTATTCTAGATCATGTAGTGATTTTGCATATTCCAGGTCAAACTACTAACCCCACCACCTCCCATATTATGTCTGTTCCAAATCCTCCCAGGTCTTCTGCACCTGGGGAACAACATTCAATTCATGTTTCATCAATACCTTCTAGTGCCGGGGGGAAACCCCTGGCATGACCTTCGTTACCTATCACCCGAATTGTAGCTAGTCATGGATAGAGCTCTAGTATAGAGAAATCTACAATCTATGTCCCTCCTACCCATATGAATGTGGTTAACCCCCCATCCAGTTCAGGTCAACCCTTGCGGGCACAACCTATAACTAATCAAACCTCTTGGGGGTATGGCTACACAAAAAATTAAGTACCTATAGGAAATATCAACTACCAACCCAACCCTACAGGAATGCCTTATGCTGGAATTCCATATCCTAGTAATACTTTCACTACATGGGGGCAACCTAACTGGTCCTACATGCCAGCTATGGGAAGGATACCTATACATACTGCGGGGGGTACCAGAGGACCACCTTATGGAGGTCCTCCCTCTAGGGGGCCTCATGGTCTTGGAGGTCTTGGTGTCTTTCCTCCTTATGGTCCTGATGGTCTTGATGGTCCCGGAGGGTCTGGTGGCCTTCCTCCTAGTGGTTCCGGAGGCTCTGGTTTACCTCCCAGGGGTCCTTGAGGGTCAGGTGGTCCTGGTGGTTTCGACGGTCCTGGTGGTCTCAGAGGCCCTGGTGGTCCTCCTCCTGGAGGCTCAGGTGGTGCTAACGGTCTCGATCCTGGAAATCAACCCCCTGCGGGTGGATCTTCCAGCGGTTCTTCATCACAACAACCTGTCTATCAGTCTACTTATGGTCCTACTGGTACTTATATGCCCTATCAATACTACCAGTACGTACAACCTAATCACAAGTTACCTTTCCTAGAAACTTTGGACTTTCCTGATTTGTCCAATTTGATTAATGATCCCATTTGACATAACCCCTCTTGGCCTCCCATTTCGGTAAAGTTACCATCAGACATCCAAAAATTTGATGGGAAGCAGGGAGATGATCTGAAAAACCATGTCATGACATTCCATTTTTGGTGTTATTCGAACTCCCTAATGGATGATTCAGTTTGTTTAAGACTCTTCCAGCGAACTTTGACCGGTACCACCGCAAAATGGTACATTGAACTTCTGCAACATTCGTTTGTGGATTTTGGTTCTTTGGAAACTATCTTTCTTACACACTTTCAGCTTCCTATCCTTTATGAAATGGGTAGAGATCTCTTAACTTCTCTATGACAGAACACCTCCACTCACATATCAGATCACATCCATGAGTGGAGAAGGCGAAGAAGACTTATTAAGGCTCCTATCCTGGATCAATTGTTAGCTGATTGGTTTACTGAATCTTTGTTGCCTCCAATTGACCAAGATGTGGCTATGGGCGGTGCTGTTACCGAAGAGCAAGCCATTAGTCGAGCCCAATATCTGGACTTAGTATATTCCCAGTTCGAAATGTTGTATGACTTGATCCCTCAAGCTCCTCGCCCAAGCATTGATCCTACCAAGCCACCAGCAGAAACCTCTGTTGATGTGATTGTTGGTTTAATCCAATCCCCGCCAACAACAAAATCTGCCAAGAAACCCCAAACTCCCACCCCTGCTCCTTCAACTCCCAAGGTTTCCACTAAGGTAAATTCCATTCAGAGTACACAAACGCTCAGCAACAATAAAAGGAAAGGTAAAGAAAAAAATAAAAAACCTGGAAACCAGCAGGAGAATCCAAAACCAACCATCATTGAGAATGATAAAGGGAAAATAAAAGAGAAATATCCATGTCTACTATGCAGAGGTGACCACTTCACAAAAGAGTGTCCTCGTCATGAAGAAATCTCTGAATTTCTAAAAACTAATCCCGTGCCAGCAGTTCTCACAGATCATTTTCCCTCTCAACAACAGCTGATAGACCACATGTCTAATCAGGGAAATTCTAGTTCTTCAGAGGAAATTTGTATGATGTCCTCGGACATTATTAATTTTCAAACTTGAAGTTAGAGTTATGACAAACCCATAGACAATAAAGAAGACAATTCTTGTTTAGGAAAATCTCCCTCTATTGGTTCTCCCAAGTCCTCGTCTACTGGTCCCCTAACCATTGAGAAACCTAATCTCGACATGGTTTTGCGCCCACCCAAGAGTACTCTTAGGAAGGCTGTTTTTAACCCTAATGCCTGAGCTGCCCAGTTTTATAATGTAGCTAAAAATATTGCTTAGGCACCATGTGCAATGTCTACCTTGGAAGTACTCCAAAGTTGTCCTACACAATGCAAAAACTTGTTAACCACGTTAGGAGCTTTAGACCTGGACAACACTAATTTGATTCATTTCAATGTTGAGAACTATAAGTCTAGACTACCTCACAAACTTTCTTTCTAAATCATAATGAAAGTAGTCGGAAAGAAGGTCTTTAGAATTGTCTTAGATGAAGGAGCTTCAACTTCAGTTTTTTCCCTGTCTTGTTGGAAAGCTATTGGCTCCCCCAAGCTTATAACATCACCAATAACTCTGAAATCCTTTGATGGATGAGGTTTCCAGCCCTAGGGTCTCATACCAGCCCTTTCAGTCAAGATTGGGGTAAAAACCATTTCCATTTAAGTGGAAGTAGTAGATTCCTTGTTAGACTACAACTTCCTATTAGGAAGAAATTGGTTTTATGCCATGACTGCTGTCACTTCAACGGTATTTCGAACTGTATAATTTCTGCATATAGGGAGGATTGTAACCATTGACCAAATCAATTTCTGTATGCCGTATGTTTCCACCACTACGGCTAATAACATCCCTATGTTAGGCTAGTCCCATCCTCCTTACCAGTCGATTGGGGTGGGCATGTTGAAGGATTCTTCCCTTATGGGAATTTTTTCGTTAAACCCTCCTAACACAGACACGACGATGGTAAATATGATTTCTTCATTTGATTATGATCCAAAGGGAAAACAAATTGTTGATTCCACCTCGTTGAGTCCGCATGAAGCAATGTACAACGTTATCCAAACCCTTTCCAATGACCACACTAATGACCTTCATCTGGTGGTTTCAGACCCTTACCACCCTCCCTACTGGTTAGAACCCTCTCTTCCTACTCTGGATTATCTCTCCCATACTTTTCCTTCTGATGAGTCCATTATGGATATCATGAGTATGAATGAACCTATATGGGAGGATCATCACCATAGATCTTCGTTCCTCCCCAATACCAGTTTGGTAGACCATGATTTTGCATCCCTTTTCACTACTGATATTGTCAAAACACCTTAAACTCCTATATTGTTGTAGAATACAGATTTTGAAGGAAACCTATGCAACATTACTCAAACAAATCCAATTGACATATCAGCCAAGCCTGGTACCCTTAAGCATGTTCATGTTGGGAAGAACTGCTCTGCAAAAGAATCTGAAGCATACTGAGCACTTTTCAAAGAATTCCAAGATGTTTTTCCCTAGTATTATGAAGAAATGTCAGGGATAGACCCATCCATTGTGGTTCATGAAATAAAAACCTATCCCACAGCAAAACCTATCAGGAAAAAATTGAGACAAGTCCATCCACAGAGAGTCGCAGCTTTCAAAGCTAAAATAGAAAAACTTCTAAAAGCAAGGTTTATTTATCCCGAACCCCTAATGGAATGGGTATCGAACATCATCCCTATCAATAAAAAGTAGGGTACCATTAGAGTCTGCATCGATTTCAGATATTTGAACAAAGCTTGTCCCAAAGACAACTTTCCCACTCCACATATCGACCAGATTATCGACAACTGTGCTAGAAGTGTCATGTTCTCTTTTATGGATGGATTTTTGGGTTATAATCAGATTGACATTTTACCCACCGATCAGCACAAGACAACATTTATTTTCCCATGGGGAACCTTTGTATACAGGAAGTTACCATTCGGCCTGAAAAACGTTGGAGCCACTTTTCAACGTGCTATGTCCTATGCGTTTCATGATATAAAACATATTGTTGAACCGTACCTTGACAACCTCCCATCTCATTCATAGCGATGGGAGGACCACCTTGGTCATCTTAGAGACATTTTCCTAAGATGTCGTCATTATAACATACAACTCAATCCTCATAAATGTGTTTTTTTCATTGAGACGAGATGCCTGTTAGGTTTTGTGGTTTCTAAGGATGGCATCCAGATAGATCCATTGAAAATTGATGCTATTCTAGCCCTACCAGCCCCAACCAACCTTCTAGAACTCCAAAGTTTACAAGGGAAGGGAAACTTCCTCCGTCGTTTCGTTTGCAATTTTGCAGAGAAAACACACAGTTATATGTGTCTCCTTAAGAATGACACTCTGTTATTTTGGGATGACCAAGCCCAACGAGCCTTTGATAATCTCAAACACACTCTGACTCACTCACCTGTGATACCCCCCCCCAGATTATTCAAAGGATTTTCTCTTATACATTGCTGCCTACACTACTACCATCGCTATGGTTTTAGTGCAGGAGAATCTTGATGGCCAGGAGCACATGATCTACTATGCTAGTAAGAATCTCATGGATTTCAAAACTCGATACTCATGCGTGGAGAAATTAGCATTGGCCACAGTCGTTGTTGTTTAGACATTTTCTCACTACATTTTGCTTCGTACAACCACTGTGTTGGCATACTAGAATCCTATGTATTACATCCTGACTCGTCAGGTGCTCGAGGGCAAGTATTCCTGATGGATAGTCATCCTACAAGAGTTTGATCTGGAATTTTCCAAATATACGTCAAAGAAATCCTTGGTCTTTGTTGAGCTCATGTGTGATCTTCCCCGTGCTTCGACAGAATCTGAGCCCAGTGATTCATTCCCGAATGAATTCTTGTTCTTGATAAGCACTATAGACCCATGGTATGGATATTTAATCATTTATCTCCAGACACAAATATTTCAGCCCACTCTATCTCGTGACGATCATCGCCGTATCCGTGACCACACAAAATACTACCTCATCTTGAATGACACTTTGTATAGATGTGGTATTGATTCCATTCTCTAGCTATTCCTTACCCACGAGGAAGCTGAACAAGTTTTTAATGACGGCCACTCTGGAGCATGTGGCAATCATCTATCTAGGATGGCTACAACCCAGAAAATCCTTCACGCTGGCTATTTTTCGCCTTCAATCTTTAAATATTGTCATGAGGCTATTAAGAAATTCCCACCTTGTCAACATTTCTATCCAAAAAAGTGCACCCACCCTGCTCTGTTACACCCCGTCATTGTCGTTGGCCCTTTCCCAAAATGGGGGATCGATTATATGCATTGTAAGCCTACCTCAGCTGGGGGGCATGGTTACATCATTGTAGCTATTGATTATTTTACAAAATGGGCCGAGGCTATGCCTACTTATACAGAGGATGGTAAGACTGCTGCTCTCTTCCTGTTCAATCATGTGATAGCAAGATTCGGAGTCTTGTAGTCCATAGTTACAGATCCCGGATCACATTTTCGTAATCAAATGATGGAGGAAATAAGTGCCAAGCTAGGTTTTCTCCATGAAAACTCAATGCCCTATTATCCGCAAGATAATGGTCAAGTCGAGGCCATTAAAAAAGTTTTGAAAATAATGCTATGTCGGATGGTTGGAGACCATAAATCCAACTGTCACCATATTCTTTTCTCCGCTCTTTGGGCTTACAGGACTTCGGTAAAAACAACTACTGGTTTTACACCCTTCCAACTTGTCTATGGAATAGAAGTTGTCTTGCCGATTCAATGTCATATTCCATCCTTGAAACTTGCCATCGAACTTCTCCCAGACACTTCCGCAGAGGAAGAAATATTTCTCTACTTGAACAAGCTTGACGAAACTAGAAGAGATGTTTCCTTAGCTAATGAGACACACAAGAAACGCATCAAGGCGCAGTATGACAAGTCTGTCCAACCTCGTGCATTTAACGAAGGTGACCTAAATTTGACCTATGATCAGAGATATGACAAACTAGGGAAAGGGAAGTTCGAATCCATGTGGTATGGTCCTTTCGTTATTTCCAAAGTTTTAGAGAAAGGGGCCTACGAACTCATGGACTATGATGGAATCCCCTTAGGACAACCTCACAATGGGTTGTATCTAAAGAGGTACTATTCCTAGATCTTTCTTGTATAGTACCTTGTATATATGTATATTACTTGACTTTTAGTGTGCTTAATTATTTTCAATATGGTTTTGATTTTAGTGTCCGTATCTGTTTATACCATGTTTTGGTTGTGCAGAGCAGATGGCTTTCTATAGCTTCACTGATGGTGCTTGCTTCCACACCTTGAATCTTGCCTCAGCTACTTGGGTTCTCTATTCCCCAGCTTACGATTTGGTCAGTTCAGGAGCGGTTTGCATTGGTCCTACTACCAACAATATCGTCGAGTATCGAGCAGTCATAGGTCTTCTGACTAAAGCTGCCTCCCAAGATGTTCGTAACTTGGTAGTCTTGATGGAGTCACAACTAGTGGTTTGTCATTTAAACCATGTCTATACTATCAGGAATCCCATGCTTCTCCATCTCTTCTGGAGGGTACATTTATTGGAGAGGTCATTTGAAGCTATTACCTATAGGCATATCCCTAGGGAAGATAATGTAGTTGCCAACTCATTGGAAAAATTACATCCTAGACTAACATATTTCCCATTCATGACATGAAAATCAAACATGGTTCACTGTAAATAAACTGTAAAAGACATATAAAACTCATGTAAATACATTTGCCATTTGATACATATAGACACCAAAAGTAGAAGTCTATATATATATATATATATAAACATGGTTTACAAAAAATAGGTCATGAAACCTCATCTGAAGCGCTCAGGATTTCAGGTAAAAAATCATCATACAAAAATCCTAAAGCTATCTATAAGCTTTCAATAAATACATCATGCAGCCTATCATCTAGTGATTCTCATGGTAACACATGACCTCCCGAGCTACTTGACATAGCAGTCTGCTGAAACAACCCAATACTCCTGCAGTGGGCCTTTGGTACCTCAGTGGGAGGTCATCGATCAAGGCATCTGGGATGTCTAGAGTTAGCCTCTTGAGGTTCTCCTCTAGCTCCCCTATCACATCATCTCCTTGTGGAACAAAGCGAGCTCTGGCTCATCTGTCTAGTGGGGAGGATCCCCCAGGCCATGTTGCTCTGACATCTGCATGAAAACATTAAAGTCTCGTTACTACACATAAAAAATATAAAACATAAAAACACAATTGCCATTTTAGGGTTTTTGTTTCTAAACTATATCACCCCACTATCCACCAGGTGGAAGCGATAGATCGGGGTCGCCACTGAAGTCAGTGCCCGTGTATGCATAGTCCTCAACCGTGAGGAGATGGTCTCTTAGCCATTGGAAGAACGGGTCTTTGAAATTCACCTTGCCTCTACCCGCTCCAGTGCGGGCCATGATCTAGACTCACCTGGGGTCTCAACTGAGGACTCGCTCAAAAACGAAACACACTAGAATGGATCCAAAACCAAACTATTTCAGCTCTCCCTGTCAACACTTGGACGGTATATGAGTTTGAACACCGGAAGTAGAGCCTCCTCCCAGTTGAAGACTGTGCGCACCATGGCCTCTATAGCGTAGAGAATATGTGCTCTAGATGCTTGATGTACCCCTTGGATCCTTGCTACTCTCTGCATGGTAAATAAAATTGTCTGTAGAGGGCCATCCACCACTGCTTTTCTGGGAATTTTATTCCCCGATGTTCTAGTCCTAGGAATACAATGGCGGTTTATCAGCTCTTGGGTAGTGATTTCCCCTCCACGGGAACCATTTAAAGAGATGGGAGCACCCCATCTTGATAGGCCTGTGAGGAAGTAGATATCCTCTACTTCAATTGTCAATACATGAGCACACACCTCAAAATATTGTTGCTCTGGATTGCACATACGGAGAATATGCTCTAATAAGCGCTTGCGTGGTACCATGTTGGGTGTGTGAAAAAACTTTAGAAGACCATAGTCTCTCAACGTGGATATACAACTCGTGTTTTGTTCGGAAAATGCATCATCATTGTCATGTTGCCTCTCTTTCAAAATTACCATTTTTTATCAATGGGAACCTGTAAAACACCATCACGAGGCAAATTAGAAACATCATCAATAATTCAAATCATCAAATTTGAGCTAGTTTGCCTTGTACATATATTTTTATTCACCCACAGCCGGCACCTCCTGTGTCCCATTGAGGACAGTTGGTGGCATTGCCTGTGTCAAGTGTTTTAAGCGCGGTTCTAGTGGGGCATTGCTTATCCCATAAGGGATAAGAGTGATGCCCTCATTTATGGTTTTAGGGCTTGCTCAAATAGCCCAAAACACCCCCAAAAATAAAAAATGAAAGCATGAAATGAAAGAACAAGGTTCAATATTTTACCTGGAACTGACGATGCGTAAATCCGACGGTAGACTCTCCCAAAATCACCAGCTGAAAATCTGACCAAGAAACTGCTCCAAAGGCTCTCCACTATTGGTAAATGGTAAATTGTTTTGTTTTTTACTATTTAGATAACTTTTATAAGCATTCTAGGTTTTGGCATGTCATAGTTTTTGAAAATCTATCAGTCATGATCCTCTAAGTTGTTTATTGGGGAATTTAACTATTGTTTTTAAAGTCATTGCAGGATAAAGAGTGGTAGCAGTAAAAGTTTTGGGAGTTTGTTTTTGAATTTTTCGTACTACCATAAAATGGAAAAATTCTTTGAGCATTTATTGCGACACTTTGGTCATGCTCTTGAAACTTAGCATCAAAGGTCTGAGTCCTTTTCTGGTTCTTTTCAAACTCGTAAAATCCCTCATCGTGAAAAGAGACCTAATGGATTCTTCTTTAAACTCTTTTTGGGCTCCTTAAATACAAAAAGATTGTCGAGTGATCTTGTCTTCTTCATGCTCGTTAAAGCACTTGAAGAGTCATTCATCTGACGGTAGGTTATCACTTTTTCATTTCAGATGAACTATTTATGAAAAAGGATCCTGTGGAGTCTTCTTTCATAGTCGTTCAGACTCTCTAAACATGAACGATACCGAGTTAACTTTCATTGGACTCATTAAATTAAACATTGAGAGACCCTCTTTTGGGAACGAACCCCTCCTCTCTCACGTTCGTAAAACATATGAGTTTGGACTTGTCTTTAGATGAGCTATAACGAGTGTTTGTTACCTTGTTTGAACTCATAAAAACGAAAAGAGGCACTCATCAACCATGACGGGAAAATTACGGGAAGGGAATCATTTCGCAAATAAATGGAAGTTTGTTGTTACCTTTGAACATGGCACTTATCTGCATATCATTTCAGTCGATTGGGTATTCAAATTTTTTTCATGACGATCCACTTTCATGATTCATGTCACTCCTTTGAGTCTTTCAAAAGAATGCATTGTCCACCGTTGCATTGTGTGTTTGTCTGGTCTAGTCATCCTGCCAAGTCTTTTGTTGTGCCACCCGATTTTCAAAGGGAAGTTGAAGAAATTTACCTCTATAGTCAAAATAGTCTCTGTGTCAATACTTTTGAGTCAGTCTTATGGTTAGCTCATTCACATCATTCCAAAACTTTGTTCTGAGTTTTGTGTCGTCAATGTGGGATTCATCATGACCCTCCTTCGATGAGACTATTCCTTTCGACATTAACTCATCATTCGAGGAATAGTCTTAGAAACAAATTTAGTACCTTGAGATCTGTATGCCTCAATGAAAAATTCTCTCACTCTCGACATAGGTTCACATCATTGAATTTTGATCGATAGAATTGACAAGGTGTTCGACATCAAGACATCTATTCACACTCAGTAGATTGTGGGGTACCTTGCGAATCATTGACATCAATGGTGATCTCCCTCACACTTATTAATGGTTCACATCATTGGTCAGTAATCAAGTGGTTTCTACCATGTTCGACTTCAGAACATTGTAATCACATGGATAGAATCGTACTTTATGGAAAATGAGATGAAGACCCTGGGTACTTGTTTATCATTCATTGCTTTCCCTAGGTTGCGATGGAGTTTTGTATATCAAGCATGGATCCACATTTGTTTGGTCATGGCTATGCTCAAATTTGCATCTATATAACATAGATCTACATTGTATGTTTGGTAGCTATGTCCAAGTTTGAGTCCTCTATCACATGGATCTACATTGTATTCTAGCATCCATGGTTGTTTATTCCTCTCATGGATCTACCTAGTATTGGTCTGTAGCCATGAGTTGGTTACATTTGTCTATGAGTCAAAAGTATTGATGTATTGTAGATGCATACTTTATGACACTCTTCGATCGACCTGACTCTCACCTGGAAGTGACAACTTGTTCTCTCAAAGCTCTCACTTATCATATCCCTCTAAGCCTCATACTTTGGGGGGAATTTTGTTATACCTAAATCCTGTCACCAACATGTGATGACATCCTTAACACCTGTGTTTTCCCTAAATCCCAATCTTGGAGTGGAAACTTGCTCTGGATGTCAATTCTACATAAAAACCCCTAGCACTATGCTTTCCCTTTAGCTGATCAGCAGTACCTTGTTCAGCACCGCTTGAGTCCTGTTATAGAAAAGTGGTACCACCGCGTTTGTGGTTTGTTCTTGAAGCAGTTCTTACCCTTCACCGCTCTGTCATAAAAGAACAAAAGCGACACCCTTGGTAAAAGTGGAAAAAAAGAGGATTCTTGAGGCTTCTAGAACATGAGCCTCGTGTCCTCCCTTATCCCTATCAATCTAGGTTGGTTGGAGTTGAGATCCCTCTTGGTAGGATCTTATGGCCACCTCACCCACAATTCTCTCAACTATCCCTATCCATTGAGCCGTATAAATACAAGCTCATATCCATAGTTGAGGGATAGAACTGAATGGTAATGTTATCCTGTTGAATTGACTATCTATCCCAACCCAGTGGAGAGCACACGAGAGCAAGTTGGAGCTATTGAGGATGAGGTGTTTGTCTTGTGGAGGAGTTTGTCAACACTAAGGCAATGGTTGTAAGCTTCTTCATTCATTTCTTAATGCAAAGCTGATTTCTGTCCCACATATCTATTGTATTGATCTCACATGTATATGTTACTGGATTCCTTAGTCACTAGTATGGATGTGTGAATAATGTTCTAGTAGCTTTGATGTTCTTATTTGTATGACATGTTCTGCAGGTACATAGGTTAGTCATCAAAGCATTATTCCAGGTGTTTACAACATTCAGCGAAGGTCTTCATCCTTTGTCATTCACTCATTTTTTCTAGATTTTAACCATTCAGACCAGAGGAACAACTTCTGTTCGCAGAAGGTGCAATATTCTTGACTAGAGTCTGCCCCAAGGGAAAGAAAACCAAAGATAAAATAGAAGACTATCATTTTTTGTCCACGAAGTTTTGTTATTCCTCAGATAGTAATTGAAAATAATTGCTATGGCTATAGCATATCTTTAACTATATCTAAAATAATTTACTATTCCTAGACCATACTTTTCATAACTACTAAACACAAAATCAACCTTCAAAAAATCATGACTAATATTTAGCTTCATCATTAGAGGTAGCAATAAGGGGCACCTCTTTCCCATGAGAGGACTCAACAACTATAGAAATTCATGTTGCAAAAAATTCCAATCTAATAGTGTATTTGATAATTATATTTTCCTAACCATCACCTACATGATCTAGAATTGGAGTTCATCTAATTAAAGCGTAATTTCATTTATTTCTTCATGAATTTCTAGTAGAACCTTGCCAAGAAGGGAATTGTTTTTCCAGTAGAGGTTGAGGAGTTTTTAATATTTTGTCTCCCTTTTCTTGGTGTAACTATATTCCCTCACCCTTGGCTTCATCTCCTCAACAATCCTCTTATCACTAATTTCTTCCTTCTCGTACTTGACCCAAATTTCAT
This sequence comes from Pseudotsuga menziesii, assembly GCA_001517045.1. Classification (NCBI taxonomy): domain Eukaryota; kingdom Viridiplantae; phylum Streptophyta; class Pinopsida; order Pinales; family Pinaceae; genus Pseudotsuga; species Pseudotsuga menziesii. The sequence continues at coordinate 330,873 of LPNX010301903.1, forward strand.
CCTTGGAGAATCAGTCCTTCACAACTCTTGGGATTTGCTCCATATAGATGTTGCAAGTTTCCCCCACATCCTATTGCACTCAAGGTTGGGATGAGATATGGCATCCTCCTTGTAGATAGTGATCTCTCTCTTATCCTTCCATCCCTTCCAATTCAACTACTAGCAATAAAATACCACAAGAGGGTAGAAACCCAACCAAACTAAATAACCATGAAATGAGGGACACAACACGGAGGGAATACAACCACCAATTCCATAGGATTATAGATTCAAGAAAGATTCTATGAAGAGGGAAGACTTCCTATTGTTGGTGAAGCTATCTCTTATCAGTCTGAACCACCTAATTAAGAAATATACTAACAAACATATGGTTTAAATGCTTTCCTGAATGACTCTTTAACTCATCTTCCAACCTCACATGATGAGAATCCTTCCATAGAGTCCCATCATCTTTCTCTCTGTCACTCATATTCCACCCACTAGCATGAATTTATTTACCCTCAACCATAATTGAATGAATTGGATATGGGGATACCACCTCCCATTGAGCTTGCAACTTATCACCCATCCCATCCAACCTACTCTCATGCATGTGATGGTTCTAATGTGTTTACCATGGAATTGTGGAGTGTTACACTGTCCACATTATCTCTTGGATATGGGAGTTCCATCTGGAATACATGCCATCACCATTAATCATCCCTGACACTCCATCTAGGGGACATACACCATTATTTTATTTGGGATTTTATATTCAATTTTTCACTTCTACAAATTTAAATTTGATGTCTAATATTCAAATTCTAAACCCTTTTCTCAAACTTAAATGACTAATTAGAACTATAATTAATTTTGGCTAAGGGTGGACCAAATTGGTGTAGACAATCTTGGCTAATTTGAGATACTTCTTTAAATTATGATTGTTCCCATACATCACCATTTCTCTACAATAAAAGATCATACTAGATTGTAAATTGAAAATATATTTCCTAAATGTATTTAAATACTTATATATAATAGATATTTATACTATTATGACTCATTTATGGATACACTAATTATTATTAGTGGTTGAGGTCACTAATTTTCAATATTACAAAGGAATACTATGCACTTTGTCTCATAATAAGACCGTTATTATAGATTTTTCATTGAGGTTGAAGGTTAGTTACCATATATTCATAAATACATTTATGTGTATTTGGAGATCTTAAAGACACACACACACACACACACATTTCAGAGAAAAAACTCATTTTATTCATATATAAGAAACATAGACTGTCCCCTCATCCACCATTGAGATATTCATATCACTGTCCAAAACCGTCCTCACCGGCCTTGTTATATTGTTTTCCTATTGCAATCTCTAATACAACATATATTTCTTCATGACTTGACTTTGTTGAGCTGTTGAACCTCAATTAATATTGGTTTCAATGCCAAGGCCAATTTGGATAATGTGTCTGTTGTATCATTCAGTTCTCTATAGACATGGGTGAAATTTACACTTTCAAAATCCATTAACATATCTCAAATAGCTATTAAAATATGTTGAAGAGGAGGATCCCCAATTTGGATCTTCCCCTTTTCCCACTCCACAACCATTTTTGAGTTTCCAAATAATTGTAGCTTCGAAATGTTTTCATTGCAAGCCACCTTGAGCACTACCCATAATCCTGTAAGTTCTACTTTGTTCTTTGTTGACTCTCTAGGAGCATACTTGATGCAAAGATTTAAATTTTATGTCACAAAGAGGGCTCCCTTGGCTCTTCCAACAAGTGGATTCCCTTGACTGGCCATGTCGAAGAATGCCCAGGGGAAACTATTATTAATTTTTGGATTCACAATATTGTGTTGTTTTATCGGATTGGGATATGTTTTATGTTCCTTCTCCATTTGCAATACCAAAGTGACTGTTATATTTTGAGGAATCTATTTGTTCTAGAAAATGGCATGGTTTCTCGCCCCCGAAATACTGAAAACGTACAAGGTAGGGAAGGTAACATTTCAACCTACCCTTGACTCTTTCCACCATGTTTTTACACTCTACTCTAGAGTGAGGTCCCTTCTAGAAATTACCACATTATTATTCGGTTTCTTTGATGAGGAATCCCATACAAATACTTTATATGGGAAAGAACTAAAATGAGAATTGGTTTCATCATCAATATAGAACGCACACACCTGGACCTTGCCATCCTCAGTTTCTCATACTTTCCCAAGTTAATGATTTATTGTTGAGAAAAATCCACAGGGTTATTATGGTATTTAAAGGTCATGGTTTCTTCCATACTACCTCCCACCACCATACATTGTCTCCTCCATAGGTTTCTACAATGATAGCTTCATAGCCAATTTTTGCTAAGAAATTTCTAGAGGTTGAATCCTTTGTCTGTGCTATTTCATATGGAACTTCTTCGAACAAGTGGACAAATCTAGTAACCATTAAAAACATTCATTGTTACTAAACATTGATATATTTCATCTAAATATGTCATCAAATATTACAAATAAATGTTTGTAAGGTCACAACTAAGAATTTGTTTTTTGTGATTTTTTACACCATTTTAGTTGCTTGAAAATTAATTTAACATGTAATGTGTTTATCTATATCATATTTTGCATTGATTTTCAGGGAAGAATTGATTGAAGAAGAATTTGATTTATTTGAATAAAACCAAACAAAAAAAATTATTTGATAAAATCTAAATTTTAATTAAATTTAAGATAATGTTCCTAAATTAATTAATGAAAATATGGAATTAAAATTACATATTTTACTAAATAGTATATGACACATCTCTAATTTAAATCACGAATACATCTATAAGTTGATTTTGAAATAGGGAAATCAATAATGATGTTAATCATTAAAATACACAACAAATTTTATAAACAAAATCAACATCACTGTGACATGAAAAGACATAATATACATGAATGCTAATATCAAAATCAAAATATATGTTTTTAAATATGCAATCTCAAATTTGAATGAGTGATACAACTTAGATTAAATTTAAAACAAGATAAAAAAAACATTAATAATATAGATAATTATCAAATAGACAATATAATATTTCATAAAAAAACCCAACATCAAGATCAACATGATATGAAAATGGAACATAAATTTGAAACATAATATCAAAATCTATATATCTATCTACATGTCAAATATACAAATCAAGTCAGAAATAAAAGTAAAATAAATATGTTAAATATACATCGTAGCAATCTATTAGGATTTATAACGAGCATTAATAAAATATAATAATGAGAGAAAAAACACATCAATAAGCAACCACATAGACACAATCATTTACCCTTGGAAAACCCCATCCGGGGAAAAACCAACACCAATAAGGATCATCATTAACTTGGCCAAAACTAACCAACTGAGTCAAGGGAGCTAGCCACTGCTCACATCCAGGACACTTTACAATGGGGCCTCTTCAAGCCTTATAATAAATTCCTTACATGCAATACCATGGGTCAATACCAAAGGCCACCAAAATACCATTGGCCACCAATACCATAGAAAAATACCATGGGCTATAATAAACCATGTTTCCCAAACCATGTGCTAGACCTCAATCACCTTTGACTCATTCTTGAGTCAAGGTTAACCCTAAAAACACCCCTTTAAACTTGACTTGGAGTAATCACCAACCCCCCTCAAAGTTTTTATTGAGGAAACTCACATACACCCCCTATCACCTAGGTCTATCTCTTGACTTTACCAGTGAGTTACCAAGGGTGTGCATTCCTTACCAGTTCTTACAATCATATGCCCATTTACATGCAAACTGCTCCATTAAATTTTTTTCATGTGTCTTCATGGTGACTACACCATCACCATCATTTGTTTCACCGTCTCTCTTTTACATGCTCTCTTTATTGCTCATTTTTTTTGCCATGCTACTTTTGTAGCTGCATCCAACCTTGTCATTGGAGTCCATATAAAAATAATTCAACTACCAGATTATATGGGTCCTTAGCTGTTGTAACCACTAATTCTCTAGCAATTATCTTCACATACATGGTTCATCAAACTAGGTCCCAGATTTGAGATTAAACCATCTCACATTCCTCCTGCAATCAAAGAATCAACGTCTCCAATCCACATCAAGTTAGGCTATGAGTACACCTTCCACCCTTGAACCTACCTAGTGGTTCATTCCACACCTTATGAAACATCCCTTCTCTATGCATAAGAGGGATACCTTGTGCTTCTAGAACCCAAGGAAATTACATTTTAATAGGAACCCAAAAATATTGCTAGGGTTTCAGGTACCACTGAACATATGCCCCACAATTAATTCAAAAAACCAGGTACAACACAATGAGCACAACTATATGCCAAACCATGGCTCTGATACCACTTATTAGGATTTATAGTGAGCATTAATAAAATATAATAATGAGAGAAACAAAAACATCAATAAGAAACCACATAAACACAATCATTTCCCTTGGAAAACCCCATTCAGGGAAAAACCAACACCAATGAATATCTTCATTAACTCGGCCAAAACCGCCCAACCGGGCCAAGTGAGCTAGCCACCGCTCACCTTTAGGACAATTTACAATGGATCCTCCTCAATCCTTATAAAAAATTCCTTACATGCAATACCATGGTTCAATACCATGGGCCACCAAAATAACATTAGCCACCAATACTGTAGAAAAATACCATGGTCTATAATAAATCATCTTTCCCAAGCTATGTGCTAGACCTAGACCACCTTTGACTCATTCCCGAGTCAAGGTTAACCCTAAAAATCCCCCCTTTAAACTTGAATTAGAGTAATCACCAACCCCCCTCAAAGTTTTTACCGAGAAATCTCACATACACCCCCTATCACCTAGGTTTATCTCCCGACTTTATCGGTGAGTTACCAGGGATATGAATGCCTTACCATGTCTTACAATCATATTCTAATTTACATGCAAACTACTCCATTTATTTATTTTCATGTGTCTTCATGGAGACTACACCATCACCATTTGTTGCTTCATCCTCTCTCTTTTCCATGCTCGCTTTCTTGCTCATTTTTTTCCCATGCTACTTTTGTACCTACATCCAACCTTGTCATTGGCTTCCATATAAAAAGAATTCGTTTACCGGATTACATGGATCCTTAGCCGCTGTAACTGCTAGTTCTCTAGAAATTATCTTCACATACATGGGTCATCAATTTGGGTCCCACAACTAATATTAAACCATCTCACATTCCTCCTACAATCGAATACTCAACCTCTCTGATCCACATCATGTTAGGCTACAAGTACACCTTCCACCCTCGTACCTACCTAGTTGTTCATTCCACACTTGATGCAACATCTCTTCTCTATGCATAAGAGGGATACCTTGTTCTTCTAGTACTCGAGGAAAATACATTTTAACAGGAACCCAAAAATACTACTAGGGTGTCAAGTACCACCGAACATGCACCCCACAATTAATTCAAATAACCAGGTGCAACACAATAAGCACAACTATATGCCAAATCATGGATCTAATACCACTTATTGGGATTTATAACAAGCACCAATAAAATATAATAATAAGAGAAACAAACACATAAATAAGAAGCCACATAGACACAATCATTTACCCTAGAAAAACCCATCAAGGGAAAATCCAACACCAATGAATATCTTCATTAACCTATCTAAAATCGGCCAACTGTACCAAGCGAGCTAGCCATCGCTCACCTCCAGACCACTTTACAATGGATCCTCCTCAAGCCTTATAAAAACTTCCTTACATGCAATACCATGGGCCATCAAAATACCATTGGCCACCAATACCATAGAAAAATACCATGGGTTATAATAAAACATGTGCTAGACCTCAACAACCTTTGACTCATTCCTGATTCAAGTGTAACCCTAACAATCCCCCCTTTAAAATTGACTTGGAGTAATCACCAATCGCACATACACCCCTTAGTAAAGTTTTTACTAAGGAATCTCACATACACCCCCTATCACCTAGGGATATCTCCCGAATTTACCGATGAGTTACCAGGGGTATGCATGCCTTACCAAGTCTTACAATCATATGCCCATTCACATACAAAATTCTCCATTAATTTTTTTCATGCGTCTTCATGGTGACTACACCATCACCATCTGTTGCTTCATCTTTTCTCTTTTCCATGCTCATTTTCTTGCTCATTTTTTTTTGCTATGCTACTTTTGTACATGCATCCAACCTTGTCATTAATGTCCATATAGAAAGGATTCATCTACCGATTACATGGGTCCTTAGACGTTTTAACCGCTAGTTCTCTATAAATTCTCTTCACATACATGGTTCATCAATATGGGTCCCAAAACTGAGATTAAACCATCTCACATTCCTCCTGCAATCAAAGACTCAACCTCTTCGATCCACATCAAGTTAGGTTACGAGTTGACATGCCACCCTCATACCTATCTAGTGGTTCATTCCACACTTGATGTAACATCCATTCTCTATGCATAAGAGGGATAGTTTTTGTTTCTAGCACCTAAGAAAATTACATTTTAACAGGAACCCAAAAATATTCTTAGGGTATCATGTACCACCAAACATGCACCCCACAATTAATTCAAAAAACTAGGTATAACATAATGAGCACAACTATATGCCAAACCATGGCTCTGATACCACTTAATAGGATTTATAATGAGCATTACTAAAATATAATAATGAGAGAAACAAACACATCAATAATCAACCACATAAACACAATCATTTTCCCTAGAAAACCCTATCTAGAGAATAACCAACACCAATGAAGATCTTCGTTAACTTGGACAAAACCGATCATCTGGGACAATCCAGTTAGCCACCGCTCACCTCTAGGCCACTTTACAATAAATCCTCCTCACGCCTTATAAAATCTTCCTTACATGCAATACCATGGGTTACTACCATGGGCCACCAAAATACCATTGGCTACCAATACCATATAAAAATACCATGGTCTATAATAAACCATGTTGCCCAAACCATGTGCTGGTACTCAGCCACCTTTGACTCATTCCCCTAACACAATCAAATATTTACATTTGATCAAATATAACTACTTTAAGATAGTTGTTCTACCAATAGATCCTGAGGCATTATTACCTCTACCATCAGAGATAGAGGCATAATTATCTCCACCATCGGATGTAGAGGCATGATCAGTTCCTCTACTATGAGAGCCAGAGGTAATATCAGTACCTTTTCCAGATAAAAAATTAGTAACCAAAATTTGGTATATCTATCCACCATGATTCATATGACCCAATGTGAGCATCTTGTCTATAGCAGGAATGACTAAACTGGGTGTAGTCACAATTGGTGGGTATGCTACTTGAAGAGGAGAGGGTGATTGGTTGGATATTGGAGGAGGAGATGGTGGTTGGTTAGAATAAATAGAATGGCCAACCTATGGAGGATAATATGATGGTTAATTGAATTTTGGAGGTGGGTTGACATGTGGAGGAGAGGGTGTTTGGTTGACCTATGGATCGGAGGAGGATCACCATATGAAGGATATGAATGAAATGAACAAGACTAAATATGATGGTGACCCCTCATATTCTCAAGTATGCTCACTACATTGAAAATGTGATGCATCAATAACAACATATCATGTGGAATATTCACCCATATCTATGAGAGATTTGAGTCCTATTTGATTTGGCTAACCCATACTAGGAACACTCTGTGTCAAACCATTAATCCACATAATTAAGAGACCACCTATTAATGGAATCTATGATCTGGCCTATGTTGCAAACTTGGCATATATAACTCAGGTAGCTCATCAACCTCAACTATCTCTTTATCAAGTTAGGGAGGTTCCCCCCCATCACATGTGCTAATATCTACAAAATAATAGAAAACAATAATTAAACAATTTAAACAATAATTAGAAAATTTAAGTAAAATGTTACAATAAAAAACATGTGCATTAAATAATATAATAAAATTCAACTATATTAATTAAAACATAACACTAACATTACATTTGGAATCTAGTGTCTCTTCCTCAATAAATTGGATTTTCATAGATCCTTGCTAATTCATCCTTGCATACAGTACCGCATAAGATCCATGGTATGATCATCCTCAATAGAGAGCATCTCCAATACATTTGGAGTGATCCTACTTTGGAACTCCAACTGGACCCTTTCGACCAACATCTTCCCCCCCACATGTACTTACACACATTGGTCCTTGACCTTGCAGGGTTACGGTTCAATGAGGTCCTAGTGGTCAAAAACCTCTAAAAATAATGAAAAAAACTTTGAAATAAATAAGAAGACAATTCTCCCATCAAACATAGTGTGTTAGCAATTCAAAGAAAATAAAAATTGTTGCAAAAAAATGGCAAACCACCTAATACATATAGATGTTTGTACTAAAGAATATACATAATAGAAAAGGGGGAAACTAATGTGTTTCTCATTAGAGGTGTGGTGGGACATTGTTGTGATCATAAGAAAGAGGAACACCTAACCTCCCTTACACTAAATGTGTGTAAATCCAACTAGCCACCAACAACCTAGAAGTTATAAGGGTTAGTGATTTCCCAATTAACATATCTCTAAACATATGTGAGTTGAACCTCTCCCGTAATGTCAGGTGGGAGATCAGGGAACTAGGGAAAATCATCCTTTCTCCTAGACAATAGAATAATGTAATATATGTCCTCCTTTGTAGGTTAGAGCCACATGTTAAGACCAAATCTAAATGCCTTCCTTACATGGTCCTAGGTTAGATAAAGTATCCTAGTAATGTTGTTTATCCCTAAGGGATGTTTCCTCCTCATCAAACTTGATGAGTCTAGTAGTGTACAAGGCCTTACGAGCGTGAGATGTAATAGGGAAAGGGTATAAATATATCTCCCTCTATTTCGCTCCCCAATCCTATATAATATTGTACTGGATGAATTTCCCCCACTTTTTTTGTTGTTACTGATATCTATGATTAACATACAACATTAATGTATTAGGCATATTACCACCTAAGTTATGTGTTGGTTGTGGATCATGATCTTCATGTTTCAGCCATGTTTGGATCCCAATACCATGAAATGGGGTGTGGGGATATTACCCCCAACTAAATTCAATATGGGGGTTCTAGGGGTGGCGACGACTGATTTGTGAGCCCCCCCTCTTAGCAAGGGTTCATGGGAATCACCCCCGTAGTGAAAATTTAGAAAAAATTGCCTTGTAAAATGTTGTAATTTCAAATTCATGACTTGGTCAATAAGGGGTGATTTATGGACCAATGGTTATCGGAATCCTATAGTATTTTCCCATGGTATTCCATTTATAAAATGAAGGAATTGTAATACACTTGTGTATTTTATTGTAGAATTGTGAAAAGCGTTCTTGGTGATTGTGTGAGAGAGACTATGAGAGAGTGAAGAGGAAGTGCAACAGGTGTGCTACAGGTTATATCTGTTCATTTTGTTGGACGGTATAATAATAAAGAACTAGAAATTTATGTATACGTATCCCATCTTGGGTGAAAAATATTATATTGGTATATCTCTTGTAATGTGTTTATATGTTTAATATTTGCATATTTTTTATTGTTATTTCTTTGCAAACCTGTTTTCTAAAAATCAATATCAATGCCAAAAGTCTATTTGGATGGTAAACTCATGGAAACAAAGGGTTCCTAGTTCGAGTGGGAGAAATTGATAAAGAAGGAAAGTTTAGGGTCAAGAAATTTAATGGCTAAAACTACCAATTATGGAAATGCAAATGGAGAACTATATGTGCTAGAAGGATCTATTCCTACTGTTGGGCAGAAAAGAAAAACAACTGACGACTATGAAGGACAAAGAATGGGAGGTTCTTGATAGAAAGGCATTGGGAATAATATGGTTGTGCATGGCTTCATCAGTGGCTTTCAATATTTCAATAGAAAATACGATGGAGGGTGTGATGAGTGCATTGGCTAAGATCTATGAAAAACCCTAAGCTTCCAACAAGAAGAATTTATTTAATATGAATATGTCAGAAGGTCGATATGTTGCTGACCATTTAAATGAATTTATTACGGTTACTAATCAGATAAGTTATGTAGGAGTGAAGTTTGATGATGATGTTAGGGATATTATTATCTTGTGCTCATTTCTAGAAAGATGGGATGGCTTGGTCATGGTTATAACTCTGTCTCTAGTTCAAACACTGTCAAATTTGATGATGTTGACCATGGAAATGCGAAGAAGAAGCACAGGTGAGACATCAGGTAATGCTTTGACCATGGAGAGTAGGGAAAGAAAAAGGGGGAGATAAAATATCCCAAGTAATCACATCAAGTATAGAAAGGGAATATCCAAGTCTAGACTAGGAAATAGAGAGTGTTGTAATTGTGGTAACTTGAGGACATCTGAAGAAATACAACAGAGCTCCAAAGAAGAAAGGAGACGGGAAACAAGAGACTATTCAAGAAGAACATGTAGTAGGAAATGTGCTACAAGATGCTTTGATTATTGCATTATATAATACTAGCAATTACTGGGTAGTAGTTTTAGGGGCTTCATGCCATGCTACACCCCATAGGAAATTATTTCATGATTATGTTTCAGGTGATTTTGGACATGTTTTACTGCAGGATGATGAACCATGTGAAATTGTTCGAATGGGTAAGGTACAAATTAAGTTAAATAATAGAAATGAATGGATTCTAAAGGATGTAAGGCATATTCTTCCTTTGAAAATAAATTTAACCTCAACAGGGCAGTTGGGAGATAACGGTTGTTTGTCTATGGTTGGAAAAATGTGTTGGAAGATCAGTAAAGGAGCATCGGTGATAGAAAAAGGAGATAGGATAGGTACATTGTATTTATCTCCTCATAATACTGATTATTCTATATTTGTAGCTTCCAAATAAATAGTTTCATCATTGTGGCATAATAGGCTTGGCCACATGAGTGAGAAGGGGATGCATATTCTCCACTCAAGGAAATTGCTTCCAGATCTTAAGTAGGTAAATTTGGAATTCTGTGAGAATTGTGTTTATTGAAAACAAAAGAGAATCATATTTCTCAGGGTTGGAAAATAGAAGAAGAACTAGCTCAAGCACCATTCATATGATCTGTTCTAGAAGATGAACTGTTGAAGTTGGAAAAGATGCATACTAGACAGAATCTTGCAGACATGGTGACAAAGGTAGTAACTAGAGAGAAACTGAGTTCTTGCTCAGTTTTAGTTGGACTTCAAGCATGAATGCAACGATGATAAATTTTACAGGTCTAAGGTTTTAGCATAGTCCACCAAGTGCAGCAATGCAGCAATGGTGAGTTGTCGTGATCAGTCTCCAAGTGTGATATTGTTGGTTTTGGAGCCTGATATTCCTAATTCTCGAGTTCATGTTTCAGCCTGGTTTGGATCCCAGTACCATGAGGGGGGTGTGGGGGGGTTTCCCCCCATTAAAGTCTCCACGGGAGGTCCAGGGGGGGTGGTGATTGATTTGGAATCCCCCCCTCCTCGTGGAGGGGGTTTAAGGGAAGTGCCCCCATAGAAAAAATTTAGCAAACATTTCCTTGTACAATGTTGTAATTTTGAAGTCATGACTTGGTCAATAATGATTGATTTATGTGCCCATGGTTTTGGGAAAACCATGGTATTTTCCCATGGTATTCCCTTTATAAAAAGGAAGGAATTGTAATATGGTTGTGTATTGTATTGTAGAATTGTGAATAGTGATCCTCTGTGATTGTGTGAGAGAGACTATGTGAGAGTGAAGAGGAAGTGAAACAGGTGTGTTGCAAGTTGTATCCCTTCATTTTTGTTGGATGGTATTCCCTTTATAAAAAGGAAGGAATTGTAATATGGTTGTGTATTGTATTGTAGAATTGTGAATAGTGATCCTCTGTGATTGTGTGAGAGAGACTATGTGAGAGTGAAGAGGAAGTGAAACAGGTGTGTTGCAAGTTGTATCCCTTCATTTTGTTGGATGGTATAATAATAAATGTTAGGCAATTTATGTGTGGACGTAGCCCATCTTGGGTGAACCACGTTATATCGGTGTCTCTCTTGTAATGTGTTTATGTGTTTAATATTTGAATCTTTTTTATTGTTATTTATTTGTGATAATGTTTTCTAATATTATGCTTAGTTGGAATTTCAAGTGAGTCGTCGAAGATTGAACAAGTCTCTTGTTCATTATTAGTGTTCAAAATTCCATGCAGGCCATTTTGGCCCCTTTTTTATTTTTTCTCATGTTCATACCTCATGGGGAATTGTAATAAGTGTCATATCATGATGAACTTATATAAAATACATGGATTTCCTAGGACTTAGTCATCAATTTGATTACTCTTGAGTGTTTTTTCCATATTAATTATATGTTGTTTTTAAGTGACTTATAATTTTTGAGTTTTTCATTCAATCCTCCAAAGTTGGAGGGGTCGTCTTGGTGGTTAGGACTTATGAGGTTATTAAATTATATATTTCAATGTATATTACTTTTTTAGTCACTATTTTTGGGTCGTATGAACATTTACAAAGTCCCCCTCTAGGTTTTTCCAAGTTTCTCCTAATAAAACAAATTCGCATAAAACAACCAATTTTGTAATGTTTTTAATGTAAAAATTAAGAAAGTCATAAAAGTGGTGTTATGAGGTGGAATTCCCATAGGGTGCATGTTTTATAACCTAGAGTACCCACATAACCCCTAAACCCACTTTTGAGAGTCAAATTAGTGATTATTTGTCGCATATTTTGATTTTCTCTTGAAAATGAACAAAAGGAACAAATAAATGACCAAAAAAAACATTTTTTACAAATCCAATGATTCAAGGAACATGTCTGGGACATGTCTGAGTCATCCAGAGTGGTGGCATATAAGTCTTCATCTGAAGGAAAAATAGGAAGGATATGATTCATTTGATTTGAGTTTGATTGAGATCTCATGAGAGGTGGGCACATTCTTCTTTGAGAGGGGCACACTTCTTCATGAGATGTGGCACATTCATGGAGGAGGGGATTAAAAACTATTGGGAGGTGGTTCAATTTCCCATTAAATCACTCCAATCACCTTTATTTAAATCCTATGTCACTCACTTAACTCGCGCCTCCATGTGTCAAGGGACATCTCTCTTGGGAAATGTGCCCCCTCTCTCCCATTTTCTATTTAAGCAAGTGCTCTCTCTTGTATTTATCATGGTCAGAGGATTGAAAGGATGCTCAAGATTAGTACTTGTAAATTGTAATATTTTTTTAATAATAAAAGGATTGGGAGGGAAACCTATGGTTTCAAGCATAATTGTGTGTGCATGAACATTGCATAGCTTATGAGGTAATTAGTATTTTCTTTTTTGTACTTTCCTGGTTAGATATGGGACTACAAGGGGAAATATCTCCCAATAGGGTAACTAATTATTCTTGTTTGATTTATGATATTACTACTTTTTTTTGGTATATCTCTTAGAGATGCATGTATGCTTTTTTTAATTGCATGCTTTCCAATTTTTTGCTATCGATAACACCTCTACATTTAACCTTTTATTGTGTAAGGATTTTTAAGTGGATGCAGGTATATAGCTTAAAGGAAAGGTTGAAATTATTTGAATCCTCCAACTTTCAAGCACTTTCAAATAATCATAGTACCTTCTCTATCCACCAATAGACTCAACGGCCCAAGTTCCCAGGCTTCTATCATTTTTTTATATTTCTCTCTCCTTCACTTCTTATTAAATTCTTTTTTTTGTTATGGTTCTTTATATACTTAAGTAAATTAGTTTAATTTTAAAAAAAAATATCTAAAGGATGATCTATTTAAGTACGTAACTAGATCTATAAGCGTAAAGCAATATTTTCAAAGTAGATATAACTATTATTTAAGTACTTAGTCCTTTCTTAAGATCACATATTTCAAGTACTTAAATATTTGTATGCTCTTAATTCTTTATTTAGCACATCTGGTGCATAAAAAGAGTTTGGTTTACTCTTTTGATGAATAGATAACAGGTTGTGCTGGCTAAAATTACAAGATTCGGGCCATCCAAGACCTAGTGGAGAAACACACCTCAATCTTGATTTGTTTCATGAAACTTGTAATATTGTTGGATCCAAAACTATAAGGACTACAGAAATCTAACTTGAAATTGTAAAAATATTAATAAAGGAAAGTGGGTTACTCAATTCCCACACTCCATCCCTTGGGAATTTTTGTCATTTTCATGGCATGAGGCTTGTTGATGTATTTGTAACTTCGGAATGTTTGTATATCTTATGTCTTGTACCCTGATGTTTATTCCGAGAAGTGTCTATAATGTATTTGAGTCATGTCATGCCTCGATGTTCCTAATGGGAGGTTCTATGATGTAAACAAGTCTTGTCAAGTCATTGTGGGTAGCCCTCCTATTGTTCAAGGGTTAAAGTTCCCGCAGTTCCGGGGCACTAGGGTTATTAGACTCTCCTAGAGAAGTCAGCCCTAGTGAGTCATTGTCAAGTCGAGAATTAGTATAAATAGAGAGTGAGCCTCTCTATTTATCACACACTCAGTTGTAGCGCATAGCTAAGGAAGAAGAAGACATTGGGGCTAGGAAGAAAGAGGTTACTGCTGTCAGGAGATCATCTTACTGTTTTTGGGGCTTTGCTATTTGGTGTTGATTCTATCTCTGAGGAAGTTGCAGGGTTTTCTCCATTTATGGTTTCCCTGAGGAAAAACACTGTGTTCATTGTCTCTTGTGTTTTATTGTTGTGTTGTTATTCTCTCAGTTAAATATCCTAATGTAATGCTAGCTTAATGTTAAAAATATAACATGGTATCCGAGCTAACCTAAGAAGAAGACACTGTGCAGCTGTGGAAACTAGGGCTTCCTAATTTTTGGATATCTCTCCACAGATTTTCAGCAAAATAAGGTTGGAATAAATCTCCTCCCTAAGGTGCATCTTTTTGTCAAAGCATAATCCAATTCTGATTTTTTTCAGTTTTGGAACTGAGACTACTGCCGAAAATTAGGGCTTTTCATAGAAGTGGAATTTTTCAGTGAGCCTAGGACTGGATTGATATACTCCTCAAAATATAAGTTTAGAGATCAATATCAAATCATTTGTTTGGATAGAACTCCAGAAAAGAAAAACCCTAATCTGTTCCTGAACCAGCACTGCAGAAATTCAACTCTAGATCCAGATCTGACAACTTAACTTGGTAAGATCTAAATCTTTGGTATTTCCATTTGAGGTTCTCATTTAGATGTCTCATCATACCAATCTTGATGAAAATATTAATGGAGCTGATAAATTCCAAGCCTGGAAGTATAGGATCTCCCTTGTCCTGGAAGAAAATGAGTTGGACTACTATATCAATGAGGAGATTCCAGTTCCAAAGGGAGATGAGGCTAAGGACTTACACAAGAAGAAGTTGGTTATGGCTAAAAGGATTATTGCTGATTCAATCAAGGATCACCTCATACCACATGTGTCCTCCCTAAAGACACCTAAAGCTATGTTTTATGCCCTAACCAAATTGTTTGAAGGAAAGAACATAAACCGGAAGATGACCTTGAGGAACCAGTTGAAGAATGTGAAGATCCAGAATGCAGAGACCATATAGTCATACTTCACAAGGGTCTCCCAAATCAAAGAACAACTTGAATCAATAAATGAAGAAGTGGAGAATGCGGAGATTGTAATGACCACCTTGAATGGTCTCCCTAGGACATGGGACTCTTTCATTCAAGGGATCTGTGCCAGAAAGAAGTTAGTCAAGTTCAGCAGACTATGGGGAGAATGCTCTCAAGAAGGAGAAGCTCAGATAGCATCTCAAGAAGAAAAGATGGGAAGTGAATATCAAGCTCTAACAGTACAATCCAAGAAAACCAGATCTATCCACCACAGAAGTAAGTAATCTCATCAAAGGAATAACGTTAGAAAGACCAGAGATTTGTCTAAGTACATTTTCTATACATGTGATGAAAGGGGACACTTTGCTAGAGATTGTCCTATAAACAAAAGTAGCTCTCACAAGAAGACGGGAAACAAGAGAAGACATCATGCTCATGCTGTAGAGGATGATGAACCTTCCAGAAAGAGAAGCAGACAAGTCAGTGATGATTCTTCAAGTGATGAAGAATATGTTCTGATTTCCGCTCTCACGGGAACTATAACACATGGCAGCAATGATTGGCTTATAGACAGTGGTTCTTCCAAACATATGACAGGATTCAAGGAATCCTTTGTGAAATTATCTAAACATGAATCACCTCACAAGGTGAAACTCGTAGATGACAACCAGTATCCAATAAAAGGTAGTGGTGAATCCTCATACAAGCTAGACTCTGGAAAGTCTATCAAGATGAAAGATGTATTGTTTGTACCTAGAATAAAGAGGAACCTCCTCTCCATATCTGCATTAGATGTAAAAAGAATGAGGGTTGCATTTATAGATGGCCAAGTCCTCATGTGGCCAAAGGGAAATTCTTTCGATGATGCAGTAGTGATTGGGGAACAAGAAGGAGGACTATACAAATTGAAGGGACAACCAGAATAAGATTTGATTCATGACTCAGTAGAACCAAATGAGCTTTGGCATAGAAGGCTTGCACATGTGCATTACAGAGCACTACCACTTGCAAGAAAAGTT
Source organism: Pseudotsuga menziesii (assembly GCA_001517045.1). Taxonomy (NCBI): domain Eukaryota; kingdom Viridiplantae; phylum Streptophyta; class Pinopsida; order Pinales; family Pinaceae; genus Pseudotsuga; species Pseudotsuga menziesii. The sequence continues at coordinate 347,473 of LPNX010301903.1, forward strand.
GTTGAAGGTCTCCCAGAAATGCAGACAAAACATGAAGATGTATGCAAAGGATGTGCGAAAGGGAAGAACACAAAGAAGACATTTCCAAGTAGCGAGAGCAAGGAAAAAGGAATCTTGGAAATCATCCACTCTGATGTATGCGGTCCAATGTCATCAAGTTCATTAAGCAGGTATGTATACTATGTTTATTTTATTGATGACTTTTCTAGAAAGGCATGGATATACTTTATGAAGAACAAAGATGAAATATTCAGCAAGTTCAAGGAATTCAAAGCCCTGATCGAGAATCACACAGAAGAGAAGATCAAGACCTTTCGATCAGATAATCGCGGAGAATTCACATCAAATGAATTCAAAGAGTTATGCAAAGACTCAGGGATTAAGAGGGATTTATCCACTCCATATAATCCACAACAGAATGAGGTTGCAGAAAGGAAGAATAGAACTATCATGGAAGCTACAAGAGAAATGCTTCATGATCAAGATCTTCCCATGCATCTATGGGCAGAAGCTGCCAGAACAGTGGGGTGTGTATAGAACCGTACTCCACATAGAGTACTCAAGAACAAGACTCCTAAAGAAGTCTTCTCCAACAAGAAACTAGAATTCAGCCATCTAAGAATATTCTACTATCCTGTATACATACACATTCCGAAAGAAAAGAGGAAGAAGTTAGATCCTTCAGGAAAGAAGGATATATTTGTGGGATACTCTGAAAGCTCGAAGGCTTACAGAATATACTTCCCAAGGTTCAAGAATATTGACATTAGTAGAGATGTAACATTTGACGAAGATTCATCCTACATCAAATCCAGGAAGAGTCCTGCTGAAGAACCTGAAGAAACAAGAGCACCCAGAATTCATGATACAACCATGAACAAAGAAACTCAAGAAGAAGATTGAGAATTAGAAGAACCTCAAGAACCTATAGATCCACCTCAAGAGAATAATCCTCATAAGAGGAAACCTGCTTGGGTACGTGAAATTATCCAAGGTGCAGAAATATATGGAGCTTCAGAAAAAACACCTAGAGGAAGAAAAAGAACTAGGTCTTGTTCCAGTTATGTAGCCTTGCTATGTGACATTATTAACCTTGCTATGTGACATTATTGATAAAGAAACTTCCAACTATGAAGAAGCGGAAGAAAGGAAAGAATGGAAGGAGGCTATGATTGAAGAGTATCAATCGATCATGAAGAATGATGTTTGGGACGTTGTTCCAAGACCAGAAGGGAAGTCCATTGTAACTTCCAAATGGATCTACAAGATCAAGCATGCTACAGATGGCAGCATAGAGAAATATAAAGCAATATTTGTGGCTCGTGGTTTCTCCCAGAAAGAAGGAATAGATTATGAAGAAACCTTTGCACCTGTATCCAGATAAACTTCCATCAGGTCAGTACTTGCTCTGGCTGCAGTAATGAAATGCAAGATACACTAGATGGATGTCAATACTACTTTCTTGAATGGTGTAATAGAAGAGGAAGTGTATGTGGAGCATCCACTTAGTTTTGAGACACATGACAAGGAATGTCATGTGTGTAGATTGAAGAAATCAATGTACGGTTTGAAACAAGCACCCAGGACATGGTACGAAAGAATTGATGGGTTCCTATCTAGTTTGGGATTTACCAAGAGTAAAGCAGATTCCAACCTTTACTATAAGGTTGAAGATGGAAATCCAGTGATACTCCTACTGTATGTGGATGATCTATTTGTAACAGGTGTGGAGGGGTTGATTACTGATATGAAGAGGAAACTTACTGTCGAGTTTGAAATGAAATACTTGGGTATGACGCACTATTTCTTAGGCATGGAGGTGTGGAAGAATGCGGATGGAATATTCCTTGGAAAAGGGAAGTATGTAGTAGAGATTCTAAAGAGATTCAAGATGATAGAATGCAAGGCCATAACCACACCTATGGCATCGAACCTGAAGCTATTGAGCAATGCTTCATCAGAAGCAGTTGATGCTACGCCGTGTATCATCAGATGATTGGGTCCTTGATGTACCTGATGAACATGAGACCAGACATTTGCTTTGCTGTGAACATCTTGAGCCAGTTCCTGATAGATCCGAGACATGTTCACTTGACTGCTGCAAAGCATATTCTGAGGTACCTGAAAGGTACAGTTGATTATGGGGTTAAGTACAAGGAAAATCAAAAGATTAACCTGGAGGGTTATGTTGATTCAGATTGGGCAGGCAATTCCATCGATAGGAAGAGCACTTTAGGATGTTGTTTCAGTATGGGATCAGCTATGATCTCTTGGTTTAGCAGGAAGCAGTCCTGTGTGGCACTGAGTACAGCTGAAGCAGAATATGTTGCAGCTTGTTCAGCTAGTTGTGAGGAAGTATGGCTAAAAAAGCTACTGTCTCATTTATTTGATCTCCAGTTGGATGCTACTTGTATATATTGCGAAAACCAGAGCTATGTAAAGTTGTCAGAGAACCGAGTGTTCCATGACAATTTGAAGCATATAGAGATCAAGTATCACTATATTAGGGATATGGTGCAGAGAGGAGCAGTGAAGCTCTAGTAAGTTGCGACAGATGAACATATAGCTGATGTGTTGACAAAGCCATTGGGTAGAGTGAAGTTTGAGTACTTCAAGGAGAAGCTTGGTGTTCTCCAGATTAAGGTTCCCTCCAAGGGGAAATGATGAGACCTAGAGCCATTGTGACATGGTGAGAGGATTAGGTTCCTTCCATGGTCAGATGTAAGGGCTGAGCCATTCTATCATGGTGAGAGGATTTGGTTCCTTCCATGTCAGATGTCAGTGCTGAGCCATTTTGATGTGACTATAGGATTGGTTCCTACATGATTAGATATAAGGGCTGAATTCCATTCTTGGAATGGAGTCACCTGGTCAGTTACCATGAATGCTCAGTTTGCGACTCAGGGTCATTCTGATATGACTATGGGATGTAGTCTTACATGATCAGATATGAGTGCATGGCCATTCTGATGTGATTGAGGGATGTTTTCCCACTTGATTAGATATAAGAGTTGATGCCATTCTCTTGGAGAATGGAGGCACCTGGTCAGTTACCAAGGATCCTTAGTTTGGGACTGAGAGCCCTTTCGATGCGGTTTTTTCTAACATGGTCGAATGTAAGTGCAGAGCCCTTTCAATGTGATGTTTTTTAACATGGTTGAATGTAAGTGTTGAGCCCTCTCGACATGGTGTTTTTGAACATGGTCGGATATTAGTGCTGAGCCCTTCTGATTCGGTGTGTTCACCATGGTCGAATATAATTGTTGATCCATTCTGGCGCAATGTGTTTACACATGGTCAGATGTGAGTGCTAGGCCTTTCTGACAAGATGAGGTCAGGTGTGAGTACTGGGCGTGCCTTTCTGACAAGATGAGGTTAGATGTAAGAGCTGGGTGGGCCATTCTGACTTAGGGTCAGATATAAGTTCTGAATACCTACATGAAGGGTAGCCCTACAACCAGCATGAAAAAGGGATGGCTCTGTAGAACTTCCTGTGACAAGAAGAATCGATGATGATGATCCAGACTTGATAGCACCGATGATGATGATCCAGACTTGATGATGATCCAGATCAAGTGATGATCTAGATGTGATGATGATCTAGACTTGATGATGTTCTAGATCAAGTGATGATCTAGATTTGATGACGATAGAGTGATGATGATCCAGCAGTCGTGATGATCTAGATCCCGTGATGAAGAAGACTTGAAGAAGAAGATGACTTGAAGACGATGATGACTTGAAGATGAAGAAGACTTGAAGATGAAGATGATGAGATGATCCATTTGATACAGAGAAGAAGACCAGTGCTGTAAATTGTGTCAAAAGAATACCTTCCTAGTTAAGAGGGAGTGTTGATGTATTTGTAACTTTGAAATGTATTCACTTGTATATCTTATGTCTTGTACCTCGATGTTTATTTCGGGAAGTGTCTATAATGTATTTGAGTCATGTCATGCCCCGATGTTCCTATTCAAAGGTTCTATAATATAAACAAGTCATGTCAAGTCATTGTGGGTAACCCTCCTATTGTTCAATGGTTAAAGTCCCTACAGTTCTGGGGCACTAGGGTTATTAGACTCTCCTAGAGAAGTCGGCCCTAGTGAGTCATTGTCAAGTCAAGAATTAGTATAAATAGATAGTGAGCCTCTCTATTTATCACACACTCACTCACACTCAGTTGTAGCGCATAGCTGAGGAAGAAGAAGACACTGGGGCTAGGAAGAAAGAGGTTACTTCTGTCAGGAGATCATCTTATTGTTTTTGGGGCTTTTCTATTTGGTGTTGATTCTATCTCTGAGGAAGTTGCAAGGTTTTCTCCATTTATGGTTTCCCTAAGGAAAAACAATGTGTTTATTGTCTCTTGTGTTTGATTGGTGTGCTTTTTATTTTCTCAGTTAAATATCCTAATGTAATGCTAGCTTAATGTTAAAAATCTAACAAGGATTTTTTATCTTTCATGCTTTTATGTTTTTTGGATTCACTAACCTGCCAAGATTAAGTTCAATTTCATTTCTTAGATTAAAGTAGTTAGTTGATTTCCTTATTTCATTTCACAATAAGAGTAATGAAGCTTGGATTAGTGTCATGTATGCTATTGTCCACCATAGGCTTTATGGGTAAATGGAGAGATTATTTTGGTGAATTCACAAGTCCTAGCTCGGGGGTGATATTTGAGTGCTGAAATAATATAGACCAAGCATACCTACGGCTGGGTGGAGCATGGTACCCACGAAGCCAATTGCTCATTGTTCATAAATTCATATAAGTGCTTGATGTTTAGAACTATCTTGTTTTTGCTTATGCATTTGAATATGTGAAAGAATTCAATGGTGTTTGTTATGCATGTTGGAATATTGTTCAGTTGAATATATGCATGAATTAAGTTACTCCCCCTGTTCCATTGCCATGTATGGAAAGTGCATAATTAAAGTAATAATTATGTTGAATTCCAAAGAGTTATAGAGTTGGATTGTATATGAAATGTATTCTAGTAGCAGAGAATGAATTTTCTAAGGATGAATGGGTAAATAGTGTAATTGTTTGCTCAGAATGGACAGTAGTTCAATGGGATGGATTGAACGTGTACATAGTTGTTTTCTGGATTGAAATACTATTATGTCATTGTATAAGTAAATGTCTTGTTTATGGGTTGTTACGAAGCTATGGTTGTGAGATACCTTGATGTTTTAACATTTCATTGCTTTCCCTATCTTGGTTAATTGTTGAAGAAGGGATAAAGTAATTTATGTTTCAACCATGGCTTGCTAGCCTTGAAATTTATATTTTGAATTCTCAAGTTCCTTATGTTGTTTTTTGTTTTGAATTCATTATAGCTTGGGGAAAAAAATGGGACCATGTTTTTGAGTTCATATTTCCTTATTTTTATGATTGAAAAGAAGAAAGTGGAATGAGTGTTGTTGTTAGTGCAAAGTTTTAGTTTTTATTTGAAAGATTAACTCTATTTGCTTGAATAATTACAATATCTATAAAGAGATTTTGATGGTTTTATACTTTGCAATTAAGTCATTTTTATGGATGCTACTATCATGTGGGGTGGTATATCCATGTATGTTTTCTTGGTTGAATTCTTCAAAGTATTTTGCATGTTCTTTATGTTAAATTTAGTTGTTTAGATTAGTCTTAATTTACTCCAACAATCTGTAGAATCAGTCTATGAAGCCACAAACTTAGTTAATTACCTGTGGTGGTTTTTCTTTGGTTCTTTACCTGTTTTATTTTATATGTTTTGGTGTCAATCCATGGGATTGACACGTACCTTTGCAAGAAATGATTCAATGCAAAGTAATCGTAGAAACCCTTATTTGTTTATCTATTCATTCCCTTAGTTATTTTATAAATTTTGGTTATGTGTTTGTATGTGGAGTTAGTTTAAATCGGGACCATTGGTTAACAATTTCGACTTCTAATCCTAAAGGTTGATTGTCATGGTGCCAACTTCTGAATTCTGACACCAATAAGACCAAGTGTCGATGGCAGAATGTAGAATTCAAAAGTGTAGTTTTGTTTCTTTGGTTACGTGTGCCAGCTTTGGATGTCGAAATGGCCAAGTATCGATGTCAAAATGTAGAAGTTGGGAGTGATGTTTTGTTGTTTTGGTTGCGCATGCCAACTTTTGACTTCTTACATAGGAATGGCCAAGTTTTGGCATGAGAATATGAAAGTTAATAGTCAAGTATTATTATTATGGTTTCACATGCCAACTTCCAACTTTCGATGTTGGAATAGCCAAGTGCAGATATTGAAATGTGGAAGTCAGGAGTGAAGTTTTTTTTGTTTTGGTTGCGCATGGTGACTTCTAAATTCTAACTTCGAGAAGGCTAAGTGTCAAAATTGGAATGTGGAAGTTGGATTAGGAGGTTTGTTATATTTTGTTTTGTGGGAGTTCCAACTCCCGAATCCTGACATCAAAAGTCAAAATTCAAGAGGTTTTTTATCTCTTGTTTGTTGGGCATGCCGACTCCCGACTACCGATTCCTGATGTTGGAAATCAAAAGTCAGGAGGTTTGTTTTATTTTGTTTTATGGGAATGTCGACTCTCAACTCTCGATGTTGGAAGTCGAAAGTCAGGAGGTTTGTTATTTTTTTTTGTTGGGTGTGTCAACTCCCGACTCTTGACATCGGGAGTCAGAAGTCGGGAGGTTTTTTTTGGGGGGGGCTTTCCAACTCCCGGCTTCCGATGTTGAAAGTCAGAACTCAAAAGGTTTATTATGTCTTGTTTATGTGAGGTGCTGACTCCTAATTCTTGACTTCAGGAGTCATAATTCATTAGGTGTTACTTATTCTTCTATTTTGAAGTGCCAACTTTTGACTACCAATGTCAGGATAGACATGGAAAAGTTGAAATCAGCGTAGGAAGGTTAGGATTGGTAGTGACGAATCAAAGGTAGATTTAGGTCATCATATTTGTCTGTTGTGGTTAATCTTGGCCATCGGATCTTTATTAAAGGTCAATTAATGTTGTGAATTCTTGTTTAATTAGTTTTTAACATGTGATTAATGTATTGTTAAGCTTGTTAAGTTGTTTTTAAATCTACGCTTATACTTATTGTTATTTGTTTAATTGATGAATTACTTTCTTCATTGTTTGATTAATTTCATTAATAGTTAACGAATTTTGGAGCTTGTATCAGAGCTCTATGACAGTTCTTGGCTATCGATGGTATTTTTGTAGACGTGTAGCGCATGGGGGGCATTACGATGTGGTATCAAAGCTAAGGTTTCGACACTTACCCTCTGAGAATGTATGAAACAATGAATTGCTTGAATTTTGTTAAAATGATTTCATTTTAAACATTGAATTCTTATGTTTTGGCTTTGAATGCTTGGGAATTCTTGTTGAATATGTTTGTGTGAACTGGAATGGGAATTGTTAGTATTATTTTACTCATATGAAAAGTTAATGAAAATAATGTATTTCTAACTGAAATAAATTGTTAGTTGATTATTGAATGTTAACGACAGTCATATGGTAAAATATTAGTTGGTTATAACTGGTTAACTAGTTATTACCTGAAGATATATAATGACATTTAGATAATGTGATTACATGTAAGTGATGCATAGATTGTAAGCTACATAGCTAATTATTTGAATATAGGGAAATGAAGATATATGGGTTCATTCAAACTTTCTTTGTCATGTTTTGATTGAAGAACGTGGAACATCTAAAGAAATGGAAAATTGATCAAACTTCGAGGAAGAAGGGAGATATATTACCCTGTAGCTGAGTTTTCACCCTGGCTACGTGCAAATGTACCTCCCTTCCGTCAAAGGGACATAAGGGTAGAGTTCACAATGGAAGGGATAGCTGCAAAACAAACTATTAGCAATCATAATAAACAAATGAAAAAAGTCTATAAAACTAAAAAAACAACAATGAGACAATTATACCTTCTGATTTCCTTCAAAGTGGGACACCGTGCCCTGACTCAGAATGATATCACCTCTCCCCAGGTTTTGGTAGTATAGAGGAAGACTCAACATACAAAAATGGGAGGTGGGGCAATGGAATGATTGGAAATGTGAGTATTTTGAGAATGATGGATCCTCAACGTACTCACGGAAATATAATAATGGCAGGAAGGAATAAGTGAATCTTTTGATGGAGACCTCCACACTATTTTATAGTTTTTCTTATCCCTTTCTCTCTTTTAGGGTTTTGGAATCCTATTTAGGGTTTTAAGCCCTCTTTAGGATTTTAAGCCCTTTTGGGGGTTTTAAAGCCCTTTTAGGGGTTTTTAAGCCCTTTTGTGGGTGTTTAGCTCTTTTGAGGGTTTTTAAGCCCTTTTTTGGTTTTTAGGCCCTTTTTGATATTTTTGAGCTTTTTGAGAGAGCATAAGGTTAAATAATAGTTATGGAGGTCAAAAATGAGGAAAAAATATAGGAAAAATATGTATGTATATGGTTTAGTCCATGTAGATCTAGTTGAGAAATTTTTTGCGTTAACAGATTGCCCCCTGATGTGTGAGGGCAGGAGCTCCTCGTATGGCCGACGGACATCATAGGATCATTGGGATAGTGGAGATACCTGTGAAGAAGCGGCGCTTCCTTGCTCGAAAAATGGTGGCTTTTGGTTTTTGTATTAATGGTGGTTCCCAACAATGGGTGAGATACAAAGAATATGTGACATGTATATGGACGAGGCGGGCATACCCATGCTCATAACAATTTCAAAAGAATAAATAATGGGATCAAGGCTCCAAACTATAGGAGTAGATCATATACAATTGTTGTTACATAATGGTGGCCTCAATGAGATGATGAATACAATGTTGATTTGAAGAACTTATACATAGGACGCATGGAATTCTCATGGAATGCAATATCTTCACAATTGATGTTCTGCTAGATCTTGAAGTTTACATAATTGTAGGGACTCACTGACAGAGAGGAAAATTCTCTCTGGTACAATATTATGCATCAATCATGAATCTACATAGAAGCACTACTCTGGGGGCTTCTAAACACTATGTCCAACGCAACTCAGAAATCACAAGGGACATGAACTTATCTGGGTCCCATAGTAGACTCACTAATGTGCTAGAGTTAGGTGATAACCAGGGTCTTCGACCAAATGCTGAATGGACCAATACCCTATACGAATCTCAACGTTGAAGTTGAGCCCATTAGACAAAACCATCCCAAGTGGCATGAAGAACTCCTCTCAAGTGGTCCAAGGAACTCATCAATGAGGTGGATGAAACCAAGATACAGGGACCTCTGGGTCTATCCTATGGAATAGATTTGTTGTCGTCGACATAGGGAGACCTGAAACTAATCAAGGAAATAATATTTCCTTGACTACAAGCACGAGGGGGATAACCAAATATGTGGGACAATCTGGGGATTGGCACACTAAGTGGGGGAACAGGGGCAAGGAATCATGAGAGACTCAAACGTCCTTTGTTTAGATTAATGATGGCAGGGTTGACCTGGCAGTAAATGAAAATGACTCATGGGAGAGGAATTATAGCTATGATACCGGGAATGTAACTGCAGATGGGGAATACTGAGGGAGGTAACTAGACTAGTGATATCCAGGGGGTCCGAGGAAGACACACTGCAGAATACTCTGAACAAAGGAGACCCAAGTGGAGTAAATCTTCCAAACTATAATATATTGGGTGGTGCCAAAATACACCATTATGATATGTTCTCATGGATTTTTAGCAAGCCCGAGAAAGTAAATGCTCGATGGTGTTTACATTTTTAGAGAGTCTGAAAACAAGAAGAATACTCTAGTGGAATCTCTTTTTCGTTGATAGTCTCATGTGTCCTAAAAGGGATAAAAGAATACATAGGAGAGCTCACCCACCCTTTTTGGTGGATATGAGACATTTTTATCGTTGGCAGTCCAAGCAGGATGAAAAAGGTTAAACCTGTACTAATTGGATGGTCATTCGAATACTTTTACGAACATGAATGAAACCAAGTTTTCTAGGAAATATTTTCTTGATGAGAAGGTTGGAAAAGAGATTAAAGACAACCCATGGCGAGATTTTTCATAAATTTTGGTCCCAATGCCCGAGAAAGCATAAAAGGATGCAAAGGCAAACGTTCCTGGCTTGAGTGTGCCGAGGTGGTCCTTTTCGTATGGTATTCTACATAGTTTGCAAAAGGAGATAAACAAGGCTATGTAGACTCCCTTTCACATACTTTAACGAGTGTGAAACGAAGCAAGTGTGCTCAACGATATTTTCATTCTTTTAAGAGTAAAAAAAAAGCATAACGAAAACTCCATAATGGCCAATTAAGCAAGGGGGAAGTGTTTGATATATCGTTGATGGACATAATCCCATAACACTAATGGTGACCCCTTGCAAGATGATGGATGGCGATCGAAATATTGCCAATTATGCAATATGGATGGAGTAGATGGATCATGAACATGCTAATACATACAAAGGGGGACTCGTGCGATGGAATGCAATCGAGGTGAATTCCAGCAAATGGTCCAAAAACATAGTGAGAGCATGAGACAATGGTCTCATCAAAAGACAGAGGATGAAAAACCGAACCTGATGGTGCGAACGACATCTCAAATGGACTCTGGATGGCTCTGACTAGCAATTATTGATGTTTCCCCTTATGTTATAACTAATTTTACCACACATGGTGAATCACACTTTTATGGCCTTCCCTGTCCCTCTGCAGACTCCTTAGACCCCATGGACCATTTTTGTTCCTTTAATGTTTCCAAGATCATCCCTAAAAACATGCAAAACTTGCCATACACGACTTTTAAACCCTTTCTCGCGTATATACGCGGGTTTGACCCCTAAAACCACGTACATCGGGATGTGTGCAAAAGGCCAAATTCTTTTGGAGTTTTCCTTGATGTGGATCTGACTCACTTGTCTCTTGGCCTTCCATATGCTTTGAGATCACTCGGATTCGACCTTTCATTGCCCCATTGAAGAGCTATATAAGGAACCCTTTGGATACATTAAAGACATGAGGAATTGAGAGCAAGAGAACTATAGTCCATTGTTTCCCAAACTTGTACTTGAGTCTGCATCCCTTTGTCCCTTGGAGCACTTTTGTGTTCTTCCCAAGATTTCCTTTTGCTTGTGAGCTTTCTATCGAGAGGTGGAGGATTGAAGTGGTGGAGGCCCAAGTGGGGGACTCAGTTTCTCTGATTCGCAGACGTGCCGACAGAGATTGTCTCTACTGTAATCTTTGTTTTATATAATAGAAATATCTTTTCATGTCCAATAATGTGTATTTGAATGAATATTTTATCCATGGATGATTTCAAATGATTATATGTTATAGATTATATGTGCTAGAGTAGGTATAACACAAGTATATATAGCATGCTTGTCTTATTTATTGAATGTTGAGGAAGCAATTTATCAATTCAAGCTGGAGTTGGAAAGCTCAACGGGGATCTACACCAACCATCCGGAACAAGGTACGAATCAAGATCCTTCAGTGTTAGATACTTGGTTTCTCTTGCATATAGGAAAGGATTGATTTCTAGAGTTAAGCTGTCTGTTGCGGTACCCCAAGCCATAGGAATTTCTCTTCATAACAGAATTGGTGACTCCACTAGGGAGTTCCTAGTAGTTGTCCTTTGGGGGTTTTTATCGACATTCAATGTTCTTGAATTGCTCTTATTTCTCTATTTCCAAGTCAGGTCTGGGGGAATGTTTTCCTGGTAGTGTCCGATAGGTGTGAATTTTGTCTCAATTGATCTGTTTGCCTTCATTTTTATACATTTTTCTTGTTGTGCGTGACTTTTTAACTCACAGCCGCGTATACATGCGGCTTTGACTGCTATATCCGTGTACATATGCGGGTTTACTGCAAACAGTCGTGTATGCCCTGAGTTTTTCCTTTTAGAGGAATATTGATTGTTGCTGGGTGAATTTTGATGATTGTTGAGTCTCCTTTGATACCGCTAGAGTCTGTATACACCTCTGTTTCTGACTAGAGACACCTTTTTTAGGGTAAAATGTTTTTTAGGATGTTCTTTTCATTGCATTTTCGATTTTTTTTTTTGGGATTAGTGCATTAGATTTTTTTTACCTTAGTACTTTGCGTGAGTGCTGTTTGATTGTGCTTGCAGAGTCTGGGGGTGGTAGAATCATTCTTTTGCTTTAGTATCTCATTTTTATTGAAAAAATCCAAAAATATTTGCTTCTTTGTATCATTATGCATTGCACTTTGCACTTTGCATGGTACTTGCACTAGGTTTGCTTAGAGAAGTATTAGTTAGGCTTTCATATAGGAACGGTTGCATTTGTCATTTGAAGAAAATTTTGCATTTCACATAATAGCATACCCTGTTTTTCATTCGACACAATGCATTTGCATTGATTGTTAGGTGTGAATTTTACTTCATGTTGCATCATAACACCATTGGTTGCACGGTCATCTACCTTTTTTGAGTAATAAAGCCAAATAAAATCAATGCTTAATTAAAATGGATTACTCTATTTTCTATTTTCTCAAGATCCTCCTCTTACAAGGGAGTTAAGCATGAGGCAGTGTGAGCAGTTAGTGATTGGGATGACCCCTAGTCATAACTGAGTAGAACCGAAGATATTTCTAGGATTGTTTTTGTATCTGGGGGCTCTTTTGAGAGTTTCGGGCTTTGCTACCCTGCCCATACGATCAATCCCACCTGCAACTGTCCGCCTGAGCATTGATTATATTGAGGTGACCTTAGTTGCCTTACCTAGGTTATCGAGGGGGTACTTTAAAGGGGTTATTCTATGGGTGTCCCGGCCAGGTTGGGGTCGGACAACACAGTCGCTATATGCGATGAACATGAGGGCCACAATAATTGCTTATGAACCTCCTCTTGTTGTGTATGGGAGTCTCAAGCCTCTCCTAGGTGAGACATAACTTCTTCGTTCTGGAGCTCACATATCCTCCCCTTCTTTTCTTGTGATTGGATTTAGATTATATTGGTGTATGTTCTGTGCATGTTAGCTTGCTTAGGGTTTGCATAATTAGAGAGTCTTTTTCATTTTTTGAGTCATTATGGATTCGGGTGTGGCACCTTGCCGTTATCTTCATTTAGCAGGACTTCCACCTTCTACATCTCCTCCTCCTTTGGGAGAGAGAAACAGACGGTCTAGGTGGACTACTTCTCACATTGATTCACACACGATGGGAGCTCATGAAGATGAAATTCCTGAGCTGCCTTCTTCACTTCATGAGGTTGAAGAAGAAGAGCCTGCCCCTGCATATGATCCTTCACCTGATATACCTACACACTCTGGGTATGATCCTTCACATGATATACCTACACACTCCGAGTATGATCCCTCATTCACAGGTCACCAGTATTGGCTGTCGGTGATGAGACTCATCATGAACCTACAAGCACTAGTTATGGTAGTTATGATATGTCTGGTATTCCTACACATGATTCGGTATTGCATGCCGAGTTGGAGTTTTAACCTAAAACTATGCCTGGGGGCATTTCTAGTCACTTCCATGTGGAGATATTTGGGAACTCGAGTCACATTACACCCTCCATCTCGGCGGTGGAGTTCACATCACATGTGTTATCACTCCAGGAAACTCCTCTAGGTTGTAGCTCAAGGATGCCTGGTAACTTAAACTATTTTTTAGGTTTTTTCTGAATTGGATCAAGCCGGGTAACCTATATAACCTATCACTCTCAATACATGCATGAAGCTCACTCAATCACAAGGCTTTTAGTTACAACTTGTTCAGTAGTTTGACAAAAAGGTGCAGGGATGGAGAACTCACCAGGATAGCAAACTTACACACATAACACATGCATATAAATGGATAAATCCTGCTAAGGATGGTGTTTATAAATCAAATATCAGTAAATAACCAATAGGATGACAGCTATCGACCCTTTAATACATCTAAAAATTACCTAAATGCACATTCAGGCAATAAACACAGTAAAGAAATAGATGGCTGAACAAATCACAACAAAAGAGCTTCTATTTAGAATAAACCAGATGAGACGCTTGATAATGGAACAGGCTCATAAATCCCAAGAGTCTAACCCTTATTAATGAAATAATCATGGGCTTTATAGCCTTTTACAAAATTTTCAGATCCTAAAAATCCGATCTGTTTACATCAAAAATAAATGAAAGTCATAGTTTTTTCCCGATTAGGGATTCAAACCCTTGCTAAAAATTTGTTTATTCATTGTGAAGATCTAGTTCACCGGGCGATATTTTAATGACTGAAGTGGTAGCTGATAACCACTACTACTGGTTTGCTGTGAAATTGCCGCCAATAGCCAGTGTATCGACGTTTAACTAAAGTGCCCCGTCTCATTCAATCTGCCTGAAACCCCTTTTTACTTTGTTGCCATAGTTGCCAATTGGAAGCTTTGTCTTCTATTTCATCGGTGCCTCAATTCAGAATGCTTGCCGCAGTTTCAGAGGTGAAATGAACTAGTTTTATCACTATCGAAAGCATATCGTCAAAATTTGAATCGAACCTTTAGTCTTCTTTCTTCCGCCATTTCGGCACTCCAAGTCTCTTTGTTTCCATAGTATTGGTGCTCCTTAGATCATCAGTGTCGCGATGAATTCTTCATTGATGGTCAGAGGTTTCTTCTTTTATCATATCTGCGCTCCTAATTGGCATTCTCCATAACTAACACATCGGTGATCGGGAGTGGTAATAACTACAGTACCAGAGCTATTCATATTCTTTCTTCTGTCATTGCGGCTTCCAACTTCACTATCTTGCCAACGGCTAGTGATTCTAAGTTCCGATGCTGAAGTTTCATTTGCTTGCAGACCTCATAGTTTATATTTGTTCTATCGTTGCGGCTACTTAGAGGACTAATTCGTTGTCAGTTTTATTTTTTCAAGCTCCGGCACGTAGTCTTTAGTTCCTCCGCTAAGCGATGTCTTTCTGTTATTTCAGAAACTACAGTAAGTCTTTCATCCACTATTGTAGCTCTGCATTGAACTATTTTGTCACCAGTTAGTCTTTATCCTTTTCGATGACGAAGTTTTCATCTGCTCACGGAAGCCTTAGTCTGTTTTTCTTCCGCAGTTGCGGCTCTTCAAAGGACTAGTTTGCCGATGATTTCTACATCGACGATCAGAAGTTGTTTCCTCTAGACCATCGACACTCCAAGCCTGAATGTTTGCCACAGTTGCAGCTCCTTAATGGACTATTGTGCCAACGATTAGTCTGTATTTCTTCCGATTGCCATGGAGCTGCTTGGTTCTAAACTCTTTGATGATTTGTCTTTTATTCCTCTGATCGCCAAAGTTTTCCTTTGGTCGTGGAACCTGTAGTAAGTCTGCCTTTCGCCATTTCAACTCCTTAGTAGACTATTTTTCCGATGGCTAGTGTCTTCAAGTTCCGACGCCAGCATTGCAAAAATTTTCAGCTTTAAAATCGTCGCTACGTTGTCTTTAGTTCCTCTGATCGCCGATGTGTTCATCTATCATCACGCTATCGAAAAGTTTCTGGTCATCGATCGAAAGCCATAGTAAGTTATATTTCCGCCATGGCAGCTCCCTAGTGAACTAGCTTGCCACTTCGGTCTTCTTAGTTCTTTTGACCACTGACAAATTTCTTCTATCTCACGGAAGTTATAGTCTGTAAGTCTTCCGCTATTTTGATGTCGTCAGTGGAATAACTTGCTGATGCTTTTTAAGTTTTTAAGTCCCAAACTGATTTCATCAGTGATCGAAACTCAAAGCCTCTTACCATCGGGAATTTTAACCGTTATTTTATGCGCAGTTGTAGTGCCTTTGGGGACTTTTTCATTTAACGGAAGCCGTAGTCTGTTTTTCTTCCGCCGTTGCGGCTACCCCTTGAACTATCTTGCTGACTGCTAGTGATTTCGAATTTTGACGCCAAAGTTTTCATCTGCTCACGGAACCCATAGTCTGTCTTTCTTCCACCGTTGCGGCTCCGCAGTGAACTAAGACTCCACAAAGTTGGCAATCGAAACTCAAAACTTCTTACCATCGGAACTCTGATTCTGTATTTCCTCCGCCGTTGCGGCACCTTTGAGAACTAACTCACCGATTTGTTAAATTTTTTGAGTCCTGCACTGATTTCATCTGTGATCGGAACTCATAACCTCTCTCCATCGAAACTCTTAGTCTATATTTCCTCCACCATTGCGGTGCTTTTGAGAACGAGTTCACTGATCGAAAGCCGTAGTCAGTTTGCTTCCCGCCATTATGGCTCCCTATTTAACTATCTTGTGGCCAGTTAACCTTTAGCCCTTCCAACTGCTGAAGAGTTTATCTAGTGATCGATCGAAAGCCTTAGTTAGTTTTCCTCCTGCCGTTGCGGCTCATTAGTGGACTATTGCATCGATGACTAGTGTCTTCCGACGCCGACACTGTGGAAAATCTTCAACTTTATCTCTCCTATCTGTAGTCTTTAGCCTTTCTGATGTTGCAGCTCCGCAGTGAACTATTTCACCGACGATTTCCTCTTCTCACGGAAGTCGTAGTCTATAAGTCTTCTGTCGTTTCGGTGCCTTTGGGAACTAGCTCGCCGATAGTTAGTCCTTTCAAGTTCTGACGCCGATGAGTCTATGTTGTTTCAGAACTTGTAGTAAGTCTTTCTTCCACCGTTGCGTCTCCTCGGAGCACTAGCTCACCGACGGTTAGTGTTCTCAAGTTTCAATTTCTGCTACTTGACCTCAGCGGTATTTAGTTCTTCATATCACCAACATTTTGGAACCTTTCATCCTTGTCCTGCCGCTACTTAGTCTTTAGTTCTTCTGATCCGATTTCATCACTATCGGACGTCATTAAAAGTTTGAATCGGAACACTTAGTCACTATATTCTCTGTAGTGGCAGAACTTTTAGTTATAGTATTCTCCATCGTTGCAGCGCCTTTGGGAACTAGCCCATCGATCATCAGTCCTTTCAAGTTTCGATGCCGACACTGCGGAAATCTTTAGCTCTATCTCGCCAATCTTGTAGCCTTTAAAACCTCCAATTACTGTTAAGAAATGCTCCGATGGTGTAAAAATGTCATGGCAATATGCCTATCTGCCGCAGGGGTCTTCCACCTGCTATTTATCTTCCATCTTTCGATGGCTAATGAGATGTTCTGATCCTCGCCCAAGCCACCGAAGCCACAAATTTGTGAAATTTGCATAAAAAATAGAGGTCTCTAAAACTGTTAGTGATCTTGCATCATTTAAATTATTCATACTATCAAAAATAAATTTATTTTATTTGGGAGATCATATATGGCTCCTACTTGGGGATGGGAACCTCCCTGTGAGGTCCCAAGAACCCCAGACCAAAATGCCTTTCCCTAAAAGCAACTAAGTAACTTAACACTATTATTTATTGTTCCATTGGGCATGGAGTCTTATTCCGAAAGCAAAAACAACCTACAATCTACTAATTTACAATCATAAGGCCTCAGAGCCTCAAATAAAATAGAGTTTTAGGAACTGCCATTTACTGGGCCATCGAATACCTCTTCACCTTCTAGATTCTACAATCTGAAGGTGTTATTCTTATATACCTAGTCTATAACAAAAGGGCCAATCCATAAAGAGTCAAATTTTCCATGTTTCCCCTTGTCCTGTTTGACAGCATCCCACTTGAGGACCTAGTCCCCGACCTGGAAGTTGTTTGCCTTTGCTCTTTTGTCAAACATGCCCTTTATCCTCTATTGATGAACCTCTGATTTTCCTGCAACTTGCTTCCTGATCTGCTGTAACTCCACCAAATCCATCATCCTTCTCATCATATCATTTGGTTCATCTTCCTCTTCCTGAAAAAACTTTGCCACTGGAAGGGTGAGCTGGATAGGAAAGATGGCCTCAATGCCATAAACTAGTTTGAATGGAGAAGTCCCTATGGATATTTTATCTGTCACCCTATCAGCCCATAAGTAAAACTTAAGATTTGAATCCCAGCTTTTCTTATTTGTCTCTAGCAGTTTCGTGATGATTCTGACTAAGCTTTTGTTGGATGACTCAGCCAAGCCATTGCCTTGGGGGTAATAGGATGTGGAGTGCACCAATTGGATACCCATTGATTCACACATTTTAACTAATGCCCCAGCCTTAAAATCTGGTGCATTATCAGTCATTAACCTTATTGGGAAACCAAACCTGCTGAGGATGTTCTCATATAAAAATCTCATGATGACTTAGTGAGTGGCATTTTTGGTGGGGATTGCTTCTATCCATTTGGTAAAGTAGTCAGTGGCTGCTAAGATCCTTTTATGTTGTCCGCTGGAAGATGGATTTATTTCACCCATGAAATCCAGACCCCATTGCTAGAAAGGCCCATTCACTGTAATAGGCCTAAGGGGCAAGGACTTGAGTTGCTACTTCCCTATAAACCTTTGACATTGGTCACAGGCTCTTACAAAAGTGCATACATCCGCAAAGAGGGCTGGCCAACAGTATCCTACTTTTAAGATCTTGTGGGCTGTGGTTTTCCAGTAGTGATGTCCTCCACATGTACTGGAATGAAAGTGATGCATGACCTGTTCCTTCCTCTTTATCTAGACACCTTAACAAAATCCCAGACTGATCCCTCCACTACAGTAGTTTGTCAATTATGCAAAACTTAATAGATTTCAATTTAAGAGCTCGTGCTTGGTTAGGAGTAAGATCAAGAGAAACTTCTAATTTTAGCAAAAAATGAATGATACCTAAGTACCAATCACATGAAGATATGTTCTAAGCTACTGCTAGATTGTTATTATGATCTTGATTTTCCTCTGTTTCAGCTACCACCATAGTCTACACCTTTGTTGACCTGACGTAAGTGAAATTCATTCCCAGCAGTTCACAGTTTTCTTTGGCCATGAGTTTGGCCAGACCTGATCCTTTTACCAACTTGGTGGGTTTCACCTCTACATCAAACTCAATGAGTTTGGCAATCCACTTAGCTCTCTTCCCATCAATGTCAAGCTGAGTCAAAACATCCTTCACAGCAGCTGAAGGGACATACGCAATGAACTTTGCATGGAGAATGTAGATTCTAAAGTTCTTCAAGGATTTTATGAGGGCATAATCCTGCTTCTCAATTGGGTCATACTTCAGCTTAGCATCTCTCAGGGTTCTGCTAAAGAAAGCAATTGGATGATCAAGACCTTCATCATTATTTTGTAATAGTAAAGCTGCCACTGTGTCATAATATGCAAAAGAGAAAATGTAAAAACCCTTGGTGTAGTCGGGACTAATCAGGGTTGGGGCCTCCATGATGGCTTTCTTAATGTCTTCAAAATAATTTCTTTCCTGGTCGGTCCACTTGATTTCTGCATCCTTTTTTAGCATGACTGTTATATGCTTTACCAGCTCGGAGAAATTTGGAATGAATCTCCTGACAAAGTTTATCTTTCCTAAAAAGGACTGAATGTCTCTTTTTGACCTTGGTATTGAAAGCTGTTGAATTGCCTCCACTCTTACTGGATCAATCTTTACACCTTCAGCTGAGACTATGTGGCCTAGGAGCTTGTTGGAATATAATAAACCAACTCATATACTTAGGATAAAATAATTAATCAATAATGATTAATTATTCACCTACTAGCTTAATTAGGTGACACCTTAAA
>LPNX010301903.1:368984-541089 GCA_001517045.1 Pseudotsuga menziesii
AGAGCTTTCCTTCATTGAGTGCAAACTAGTACTTCTTGGGGTTTAGTGATATTCCATACCTTCTGCACTTCAGAAATACCTTTCTCAAATGCTGCAAGTGGTCATGATGGTTGTGAGAGTAAACTATTAAGTCATCCAAAATATATCAGCACATATTTATCTTTTATCCCTACAAAAGCTAGGTCCATAGCTCTCTGAAAAGTAGCCCCAGCATTCATTAGCCCAAATGGCATTTTAGCATACATGAAGGTGCCCCAGGGGGTGGTAAAGGTAGTATTCTCTTGGTCATTTGGTTTCACAGCCACTTCGTTGTATCCAGAGAAGCCATCAAGGAAGGACATGACCCTGGCCCCCGAGACTCTCTGCAGCAGATGTTCCATCTTGGGAAGTGGATAGTTGTCTTTTTTGCAACATTTGTTCAGGTTTCTAAAATCCACATGTTAACACCCAAAAAAGGTTCACTACCTCATCTACCCCATTACATGGCTCATTTGTCCATTTTCCTACCATATTTCCGTTAAAAATCCTGAAAAGGCCATAAAACCATCAAAAAACGCCTCCAAAAGGCATTTTCCTCCAAAAATATCCAAAATTCCTCAAAAAATAGCAAAAAACCCCAAAAGGGAAGAAAAATATAAAATAATGAGGAAAAAGAGGAAAAAACCCTAAAAATCCAAAACCCTAAAATGTTGAAACCTTAATCAGCAAACCCTAACCCTAAAAACCGCATGGTTTCCAACTATAAATAAGTGATGGAGACCCCTCATTTCATATCCACAATCACAAGTATCCTGCCTCTGCCAAAATTGCTCTTGAAACCCTAGCTTACCATTGAGCTACTTTCACTGTGAGAGCCCTTTTTGGCCCATTTCCACCATTGGAGAAAGAGAAGGAGCAGCTGGAGCTCAGAGCAACCTCTTGGATCAGCGCAACGGGCTTCACCAACCTCCACATTGGAGGTCAGATCAATAAAATTCATTATTTACGTTTTACTGTTTTGCTTCATGTACATGTTTAGATTAACTTTCATTATTGTTTAGCATATTTTATTTCACATCTTATTGAACTGCTACTAAGGAATCCATTGTCCTTAGTAGGTGCTCATTCGCACAAGCTAGGGCGAAAACCCTAGCTACAGTTTTGGCGACTCCGCTGGTTTTTATTTTATTTTATTTTCCGTTTTGTCCTTTCGGCTGTCGTTTTCGGCCACTGTAAACCGCCTTTTTTTTTTCCTTCACAGTCGCGTTTCGACCGTGTTTTTCCAGCCCTTAGCTGCGACCCGATCGCGCCTTTCCAGCCCTTAGCCGCGCCCCGACCGCGCCTGTTTCATTCAAACCTGCGGTTCGACCGTGCCTGTTTCATTCAAACCCGCAACCCAACCGCGCCTGTGTTATTCAAACCTGTGCCCCGACTGCGTCTGTTTCATCCAAAACTGCGATCCGACTGCATCTATTTCATCCAAACCCGCGACCCGACCGCACTTGTTTCATCCAAACCCGCGCCCCGACCGCGCCTGTTTCATTCAAACCCGCAGTCCGACCGCCGTTTTTTAGTTCAGATCCACGGTCTAACTTCTGCAGTTTTTCCTGTATTTGACACCAGTCCCTTTGCTGCCACATTTCCTGCACCTGCATAGCCATCTGTCCTACCTACAGTCCTACAGCCTTTTCTGCACCATTATTCCTGTTACAGCATTGTTTTAAAAAAAAAAAATCAGCATTGTTTATTCGTATAATTTTGCATGGTAAAAGTTTTTTCATTCAGTATTATTATTGTTAGGAAGCTGCCCTGGCACTTCTCTTCTGGGTTCATAACCTCACAAGCACACAATCTGTCACCTAATTCAAAGTGAGACTTAAAAACTACTTAACTCAACCAACATTCTAACCCCACTTGGGGAACACAAAAGAATTTTTGTAGTTAGGTAGGATCGGGGGGATAGGCTTCCAAAAACACCCCTCAGTTACTTACACTTGAGACATAGTTGTTGTCTATTAGGGAACCAAAATCCCCTAGTATTTTTTGACACGGTCACAACCGGTTTATCAGAGGGACTCTCCCTTAGGAGGGTTGAAGTCGTGAGATTGGTTCCGGAGATCTGAGTGGAATACCGAACTCCATTCAGTAACTGAAGGGCTACCTTTCGCAGTTCTCGGGATATCCCTATATAGGGGTATTGCGGTTAAAGGACCAAGCGGCAGATTTACCTTTCTGGATGTGTCATGAACGGGGTATCTTAGTTGCCATTCTTCTAGGATTTGACTACCCGGTGTCCCTCCCGGTAGGGGGATACCTTAGCCACTTGGATTTCCTCTTCATATTTTCTAACTTGGATTTCATCACCTTGCAGAGGATATGTCTAGTTGAGTCATAATACTTCTAGTTAGGTGTTTTGCATGCTCCATTACCTCCTGTTGGTCTAGCGAGTCCACCGTTTTTTATTTTGTAAGCAACCTGCTGTTTTTTGGTATTCTAACCATTTCTGTTGACACTCCGCCTATTGTAGCACGCAGTTACAGTGGGTGTTTTGAGTTGGTTGTTGGCCTGAGCACCCTATTTGTTGAGCTCTCCTTCTACACACTCGGTTGCATTAGAGTTTTTGAGCTGATTTGTAGTTACCTCAACCCACAGAGATTTGACTCCATTTGTCACCATTGAGTCCCCGAGACATTCTCGGTGCCTCAGAGGCAAACCCCCACAGCACGGTTCACTTGACACCACCCATCCTTGACCCAGATCATCATCCCTTGATTCCGTTCATCATAGATCTCGAGCCTTATCACTTGACTCTACTTGTCAGCGGCATAGAACTCCGTCACCAGATACTGACGCCCCTTATTTTACCTCTGATTCTGAACCAGACTCTGAGAACCCCCTTTACACTGCCCCTACTAGCCCCATGGCTGGCGTGACTCCCACTCCCATCTTAGTAGGGACCATTGGTGGCACATCCACCATGACACCATTTACCACACCTGCTACGGGTATGCCCTCCATGGGGCCCCCATTGACCGTTCCCCTCACGGCACCGATTCCCGCAGCGGGCATACCTATCCCCACTCCATTAGTGACCCATACCACCCATGGTGGTGCAGGACCGTCCTATACCACCTTAGTTCCCCCACTTGGGGGAAACCTCCCTCACATGATCCCTCCACTTGGGGGCATTGGCCCCAACTTAGTCCAACCCACTACCGTGTCCCATCCTTCGTCTAGTTTGCCATTCATGGCTAGCCTCAACCTACCTGACCTAGCCAGATTAACCAACGACCCCATCCGACACGACCCTACGTGGCCTCACATGCCCACCAAGCTCCCCTCTGACATCCCTAAGTTCAAGGGCAAGGCAGGTGAGGACCCACAAAACCATATCATGTCCTTCCATCTCTGGTGTTCCTCCAACTCCATAGTAGACGATTCTATTCGCCTCCGTTTATTACAGCGCACTTTCACTGGCTCTGCTGCCAAGTGGTACATTGAACAACCCCATGGAACCCATGCCACCTTTACTTCCCTTGCCTCGACCTACCTGCAGTTCTTCCAGTTACCTGTCTGCTATGACATAGGTGTTGAGATCCTACTGTCATGCAGACAGAACATGGCTACCCACATCACGGACCACATTCATGAATGGCGTCGACGCCGTAGTTTATGCAAGATCAAGTTAGACGACCGAATCTTCCTAGACTGGTTCCTCAAATCCCTCCTTCCTATCATTGCTGAGGATGTAGCATCCGAACGACCCCAGTCTGAAGAAGAGGCCATCCTTAAGGCCCAGTAATTCGATCTCATTTACGCCCAGTCAGGTTATCTCTATACCATTATACCTGACGCCCCTCGTGAAAATTCCTCCCAGGACGATGCGCCGGGGGCATCCCACGCTTCTGACGGCATCATTGGCCGTGTCTCTTCACAGCCTCAACCATTTTCCATAGCCCGTCCTACCCCTGGCCCTGACCCTTCGCGGGCTACCTCACAGACGGGAGAAAACAACCCGTATGCTCCCACGATCCATCAACACCATACCCATGGACCCTCATGTCCACCTCAGTGTTTCGGTCATATGACTCCCACTTACGCCCCCCCGGTCGCATCTCAGCCTTACTATCACCAGCAGGCTGCACCGGCTCTTGCGCCGTCACAAGCCCAACCCGTTTACTACCTGCCACAGCCAACCCCTACGGCAAACCCACAACCCACTCCACAGCATTATCAGCAACACCCTTAGGTTGCTGCACCTGTGTAGCCTCCACCTACATATCATCCACCGCAGCCTACTCCACCCCCTGTGCAACCTCAGAATCCACCTACTGTCCAAGGGCAAGTTTACGCTCAACAAACCCCGCAGCAAAACCAGAACAACCAACGTAACCAGGGCCAACAAAACCGCAGCAGGGGCCAGAATTTGTGAACAAACTATCCTTGTTCTATTTGTGGGGTCTATGGCCACTACACACATTTTTGCCCCCACATGGAGCGTGTTTGGAAACTTTGGGCTGAAGATGCCCGCCGCCAAGGCCAGGCGGCTCCTCAAGCACCACCCAACCCCCCACAACCTCAGCAGCCACCTTTGGTGCTGCAAAACCCCTTACCAACCCAAGGCGTAGTGAACACCCAACCATTGGCTCCCCCTCAAGCCAACGCGACAACCCAACAACAAATCACTTACACTGCTCCTGATCAACCCGTGCATGAATCAGGTACCCACCACTTGTTGATGATGTCCTCCGATGAGGTCAACCTCCAGACCCGACGGAACCAATATGGCTCCACCTCTGAAGCCATATGTACCCTGTCCCATAATACGTGAACTTCTACTAATCAACCGCCCTTGTTGCCTAAACCCCCTTTGGTACCTAGTCACATTGGTGCTACACCCATCCATACCATTCCTTTCCTCTTCCCTCCCTCAGGAGTAGTTAGCACCCCGGTCATGGCCACCCTCAGCCTTCCTGGGTTAACCTTAGGATTACCCGTTTGGTATCTTTCGCCTCCCGTTCGTCCGCCGACACCAGATGTCATCCTACAACCGGTGCAACCCATTGTCACTACTAGTC
This sequence comes from Pseudotsuga menziesii, assembly GCA_001517045.1. Lineage (NCBI taxonomy): Eukaryota > Viridiplantae > Streptophyta > Pinopsida > Pinales > Pinaceae > Pseudotsuga > Pseudotsuga menziesii. The sequence continues at coordinate 374,042 of LPNX010301903.1, forward strand.
AACCACCTCCCGGTGTCGCTACCCCGCCATCCTCCGTGAAACCCCCCCTCCTCTTACCAAACCCACTGGGGGCAGAGGCCCCCAACCTTACACTGCTGTCCCACCTCCTAAGACAGTCAAAAATCCCCCTGTGTTTCATGCTCCTCCCAAATGCGCGCTGTGCGATGAGTTGGGCCATGCGACTCACCTATGTCCTCAGTTACCGGCGTTACAGGAATACATGCAACTGCTTGATGATGACCCCACTATCCTGGTTGTCCATCTAGATTCAACCCCTAAGCCTCGTGACAAATCCCTGCGCACTAACCACTCCTATGCCCTATGCGATGTTTACGGGAATTACTCCCATCACTGTCCCGATCTCCTCGAGTACAGAGTAGCTCTCTTTGAGATGAACAATCTGGATCTTGAGACGACACCCCTCACCATTGAGAAAATCCATTCCCCGGTCTCTTCCCCTTCCGGAGAGGTTAATACCATTTATATGATCTCTTCCGTCACTACTCCCTCGTCAACTGATTTGAAAACACAAACATTCTGTATGGATGAGGATATTCTCGAGGCTCTCACTGCCCCGGATTATCCTTGGGATGACATACACCATCATTTCTCCCAGATGAATCTTCCTCTAAAACTGCTACCCAATTTGCAGTTGAATCCAAATACTTCCTTCCCCCCAAGGTCGACTGGTTCAAGGACCCTATTCTTGCTCCTGATGCCTTCGAAGAGGGTAACATGGCCAACATCTCACCTGTCATCCAAATTGATATCGCTGCCCCCGGAGGCACCCCCGAACTCATCACTTTAGGAGCCTCTTGCAGTAAGCAAGAAATTGAGGAATACAACAAACTCTTCAGAGAATCCCACGATGTCTTTGCCTGGTCCTATACCTAAATGACCGGTCTTGACCCTGCCATTAAAGAGCACCACATTCACACATGGCCTAATGTACCCCCCGTTCGTCAGAAACAGCGTCCCATTCATCTCTAGCTACAGTTTTGGAACCAGCACAATGAGACCGTCACGATGGTCACCTCATTGCATTATTTTTTGCTACACCATTTTTTGCCCATTTTTTCGATACCAATAGTCACCTCGGTTTGCGCGCCACTTCGGCCGCTCTCCATTTTTAACACTTTTCATATCACCGGATTCATTTTTCCGAGCTCGTGATGATGCTTGAGATCATTTCTCACTCTCACTTGGTACAATTTCCACATTGCGTCCCTACACCTTGCCGCATCGATTTGCACGCCACATCGACCGTCATCAGATTATTTCACATGAGCCATCCACTCCTGTCATACTGCAAATGTTTCGTTATTTTGCCACAATTCATACACCCCGCAAGGAGGCCCACTAGTGTTCCCCCCCACCCTCAGTCCTGGTCATCATAAATGTTCCTTGAATGAACACTTCCTCCTTGCCTGGCCATTAATTCAGAGTCTTCTTATTTGCTTTCAGACTCCTTAAAATTGAAAGCAACCACGAGCATGAACTGTCCTGGGCTCGTAAAATCCACACGACAGTACCATTCTATTACTTCAGAGTCTTCTTATTTGCTTTCAGACTCCTTAAAATTGAAAGCAACCACGAGCATGAACTATCATGGGCTCGTAAAATACACATGAAAGTACCATTTTATATCCACACTTCTTCTAGTTCCCTTACCCATGAAGAAGTCCCACCGCGCTTCATAGCGCTATGATCAATCCTCTCGGCAGCACCTCCAATCAGGTCACCTTTGTTCAGAGTATTCTGCAGTCTCCTACCATTTTACCATAGCTTAAGTCTCCCTCAACCCAGTGAACTTCCCAGATCCCATACAGCTATGATCCCGTTACCACCAATCAGTTTCATGTGCTGCCCAATCGCCCCCACCATCATACTCTGAACAAAGGAAGTTTGAGTCCACCCTCTCTATTTGCCTAGTTATTTACCCCAGTTCATCCACCCTGCCATCAGTACTATGACATTTTCGGTTTTGCACCTCGCGCTCCTGTCAAGGAAACATCATTGCCTTGATCGTTGTAGGTCTCCCTCTGTCAATGACAGCCCCTCTATTCCAGAGGATAGACCCAGAGGTCCCTGGGCCTTGGACCCATCACCATCTGTGGTGAGTGCCTACGAACCATTTTGGGAGGAGTCATCATTACCTCTCCGAATAGTTGTTTCTCACATGCTCGACTTCAGCACCTTAATCGCATCATTGAGAATCACGCAGGATGTATATCCATTCCATTATTTGTTGAAGACCCCGGATTTCCCCCGAACCTAGCACATTGGTGAGTCACTTTGGAACAACCAGTTATATGTTCCCGTGGATGTCCGGGCTGCGTTGGAGATTGTATTCGGAAGCCATCCAGTTCCATGCTTCCTTGAGTACCCAGTCCAGTTCCAGACCAGTGTACCATGGCAAGTATGACTGTTGTCACTTTGAACCAGCAGCTCCTCAGTTCCTTTTGAACCACATTCAGTAGCACTGCCGTCATTCTAGTGCATCAGTTGTTCAGCTCAGACATGGTCAGCCCAGCAGTATGTTCCAGATTTGTGTCCCTTCTGGACCCTTATGATATACACAGTGGATTTCTATGTATCCTACAGGTCCCCCTTTTCGGGCCTCACAGTTATTTTTATGTATATTGATACGAGTATGGGAATGCCTGCCTCGTCCAGATGATCATATGATTCCTCATCCATTATTGAGGTTATGTACTTTTCAGTCCTTGCAGTTGGTTCGAGATCGATGTTCTGGGCTTCAGTTGGTTCCTTCTCTTCTCCACACCCCAGGAAAAACAAATAAGACTTATGATGTCCATCGGCCATATGATGAGCTCCTGCCCTCGCACATCAGGGGGCAATCTGTTAACACCCCAAAAAGGTTCACTACCTCATCTACCCCATTACATGGCTCATTTGTCCATTTTCCTACCATATTTCCGTTAAAAATCCTGAAAAGGCCATAAAACCATCAAAAAACGCCTCCAAAAGGCATTTTCCTCCAAAAATATCCAAAATTCCTCAAAAAATAGCAAAAAACCCCAAAAGGGAAGAAAAATATAAAATAATGAGGAAAAAGAGGAAAAAACCCTAAAAAGCAAAAACCCTAAAAAGCTGAAACCCTAATCAGCAAACCCTAACCCTAAAAACCGCATGGTTTCCAACTATAAATAAGTGATGGAGACCCCTCATTTCATATCCACAATCACAAGTATCCTTCCTCTGCCAAAATTGCTCTTGAAACCCTAGCTTACCATTGAGCTACTTTCACTGTGAGAGCCCTTTTTGGCCCATTTCCACCATTGGAGAAAGAGAAGGAGCAGCTGGAGCTTGGAGCAACCTCTCGGATCAGCGCAACGGGCTTCACCAACCTCCACATTGGAGGTCAGATCAATAAAATTCATTATTTACGTTTTACTATTTTGCTTCATGTACATGTTTAGATTAACTTTCATTATTGTTTAGCATCTTTTATTTCACATCTTATTGAACTACTACTAAGGAATCCATTGTCCTTAGTAGGTGCTCATTCGCACAAGCTAGGGCGAAAACCCTAGCTACACCACACACAACCTGATTTCTCCATTTTTCTTTCTTACCACTATTAGATTTGCAATCCACTGGGAATACCTGATGGGGATTATGATCTTTGCTTTGGGGAGTTTGTGGATCTCTTTCTCAATTACTGGTAATAGAAGAGGGCTGATGGGTCTCAGCTTCTGTTTGAAAGGAATGGTGTCCTTATCCAAAGGAATCCTGTGCTAGATGATGTTGGTGTCATACATTTTTAGGTCACTATAATCCCATGCAAAGACATCAACAAACTCTTTTATCAAGCTGCAATATCCAGACTTATGTTCAGCAGTCAGCTCAGTGGATAGATTTATCAGTTTTGGATGGCTTTGGCTGCCTATGTTGTGCTCTTGGATAGCAAGATCTAGCTCCCTTTTAGCGGGCTTGAAAGGGACATCATTGTGATCAAACAATTCTTCCAGTGGTACTAGACCTCAGGGTATGTGGTTGCTGGGAAATTGGACAATATCGTGCTCAGTCACTTTATCTTTTAGCTTGAGCTGCTTGGATTCCTCCAGGTTAGGGTTTTCCTAGTCTATGTGTATGTCAGAGAATTCATCCACTAACTGAAGGAATTTACTAAGCTCCCCATCATTCTCAAACACCCTCCAAAATTTTACATTGTCTGGCAGAGAGGGTCTGTACTTGACCTGAACATCATAGCTGAGTCTAGGGGGTAAAGGAGGAACAAACAGACTTGCAGAGATAGCCAGGTGATTCAAATCTCTAAGAATATATGACAGTTCAAAAAACATAAATGAGTCTCTGAGTTTCCATACCTCGTCTCTGTAGGCCTTCAGTCTGATATTTTTCATCTGAAATGTGTTGTTGACTTGCTGTATGATGAGGCCTGCGTCCCCAAAAATATTCATGCACATGATCCCCATCTCCTTGGTCGCTTTAACTCACAACAGCAAGGCTTCATATTCTACTACATTGTTCGTGGTTTTGAAATCAAGCTTATACGATAGGTGGATGTTCTCCTTATATGGGGAGATTAACATGACCCCTGCGCCTGCTGAGTTTTGAGCACTTGCCCCATTGAAATACATGGTCCAGATCGCTGTTGTGACTTCTTCGGGCTGCGGATGGGTGGGCTCGGTGAGATGAACTGATGTCTGCTGATTATCATCTATTTGCAAGATGCAAGATCCAAAATCAGTGTCCACAGCATAGATGGGGTGATTTACTGAGCGACTCTCCTTACTTATAATGTACGCTAGCTGATTTTCTCTGTACAGTCTCTTTGTTTCTCCTCCAAACATGGGAATGGTGGCATATGTGAGATCCATATAAAGGGTGCTGCCCAATCTTTTGCTCCATGACTAGGACAGCAAAAGGCCGAATTTTGGAGGAATATCAGCCACTACAATGTCAATCATTACACTTTTCGAAGGCAGCCGAGTTAAGTTTATAGCAAGGTATTTGATGAGGCCCAAGCACTTGACCTTCCTGGAGTCAAAGGAGAATAAATCGTGGTAGGGCTTGGTAATGCTGAGGCTGATCTCATCCATCACAGCCTTTGGCATGAAGTTATGAGAGGCTCCTAAATCTAGCAAGCAGTTATGGAGGATTTTATCATGGATGTTCAAGGATATATAGAATGGTGGGCAAGAGTCCTTTAGGTATTCAATCATGGGGCCCAGGGTTACAACAAGATTGTCATCGTGTAGGTTCACAAAGTCAGTTTTAATGCACACCTTGGGCTGAAGGGAATTCAGAATGGAGGTTTTAAATGCATCATTTCTCATCAACTCAATTAAAGGGAAAGGGATTTTCAATTTTTGAATTTCAGACTCAATGTTGAAGGAATAATGTAGCCTATCTGGAAACCTTACCTCATGAGCTGTAGGTTTGAGTTGGACTTGATCAGGTTTGGCTGAAGGTGCTGGTTTATGCAATGTTTTGGATGAAACAACCACTTTCTTTGGTAAAACAACAGTTTTTATAGCAGGTGTAGAAAGCTACTTGACAAGTACAGCATTCTTCTTGAGGGGAGCAACCAACCTAGACCTCAGTTGGTAACCTTCCTGACTATCAGCCTGATAGATAGCCTCTTCAGCGATCTACTCATCAATCAGGGATTCTTCATATTCTACTTGGGTCAAAAAAGAATAGTCCACCTCATCCTCCATGTAGTGGATAATGTCTTCAGCTTCTCCTTCGTCTTCAATGAATTCTGGCTCTTTTTCTAATACAACATTTTGAAGTGGAGCTCTTATCCTCTGGTCTTTCCCCTGATTTCTCTCCCTTCTGAGAATCTGAACAGGGGTGTTTCCTCTTCTATAAGGCACAAAATTTGGGTTTCAAGGAGAAAAGTCACTTGGCCCCTTACCCTTCACCGACATATGTCCTTGGTCCTTCAATTTTGACATTTCAGTAGTCAGGTTATCTAAGAGTTTGGTCATTTTTTCAATCTTGTTCTCTGGTGCCGAAGCTCCACTATGGTCTGCTGGTTGTTTGCTCCTGTCTACCTTCCCTTTGACCTTCTGAGATGCCAGAATGTTTGACTCTACCTCTAGGGCAGCATCCTGCATAAGTGATAAGGAGGCAGACCTCCTTTCTCTAAGAAGTAGGCAGAAGTCAGAGTCAAAAGCATTCGCATAAGTTATCATAGCTGAGGTACCAGTGGGCTTAATCTTAGTAGGGATCTTGCTATACATGTTGTTGAATCTTTTGGTAAAGTTGGAGACAGACTCACCATTTTCTCTTCTCAGGTTGCTGAACTTTGTGATGTAGTAGAGGTGGTCTCTCCTCTCTCCCCAATGCTTTAGGAAAACGTCATCTAGGGCATCTATGCCTGCCACTGACCCAGCAGGCAGTTCCTTAAACCACTTTCTAGCCTGGCCATCTAGGCTTTGCACAAAGACTCTAGTCCATACGTCTTCTTGTTCTATATTTATATTTTCAGCATAGCTATAAAAAGCCTCTAGATGTTCTTCAGCAGTGAAATCCCCTTCCCCTGTAAACTTAGGCATATACTTGAGGTAATCCCCAATAGGCATGGCTACGAGAGGATTTGGAAAGACTAGGGGCGCATACCTAGCTACTAGGATCCTTTCCATCTTGGACAATTGAGGGGTAGCCATATTGGAAATGGGTATGGAGATGGAGGTGGAAGGCAGCACTGATGAGGATATTTGCTGAGAAGGCGGTGATATACTTATCCTCGTGAAGTCACCAGGGATTGGATCTTCACAAGTAGTAGTGATTGAAGATGCCCAAGCCCTAGATTTTTATGATGTATCTAAAAATTTTTGGGAATTAAAAGTTTCAGCAGAATAAATAACAACAAAAATATTTCTTGAAATACCTGATGTAGCGTTTTGTGCAGCACTGCTGGTCTGTCTTAGTAAAGCCCTAGCTTTCCTCAAGATTTCTTCTGGATCTGAAACGGGTGTTGCTGGTGGCCCCTTTGGGTTTTCTCTGGTACTTGGTCTTCTGGAAGCCACCTTATATCAATGGAGTCTCCAGATAGATGATTACAACCGTAATAATGTCCAAGCCTTTTCTATCATCAAAGCATGGATCTATGTCGTATCCTAGGGAAGCTGAACTTCAATCTCCTCTCCCCGGCAACGGCGCCACTTTGTTATCACTCCAGGAAACTCCTCTAGGTTGTAGCTCGAGGATGCCTGGTAACTTAAACTATTTTTTAGGTTTTTTCTGAATTGGATCAAGTCGGGTAACCTATATAACCTCTCACTGTCAATACATGCATGAAGCTCACTCAATCACAAGGCTTTTAGTTACATCTTGTTCAGTAGTTTGACAAAAAGGTGCAGGGATGGAGAACTCACCAGGTTGGCAGACTTACACACATAACACATGCATATAAATGTCCAAATCCTACTAAGGATGGTGTTTATAAATCAAATATCACTAAATAACCAATGGGATGACAGCTATCGGCCCTTTAATAAATGTGAAAATTACTTAAATGCACATTCAGGCAATAAACACAGTAAAGAAAGAGATGGCTGAACAAATCACAACAAAGGAGCCTATATTTAGAATAAACCAGATGAGACGCTTGATAATGGAATAGGCTCATAAATCCCCAGAGTCAAACCCTTATTAATGAAATAATCATGGGCTTTATAGCCTTTTACAAAATTTTCAAATCCTGAAAATCCGATCTGTTTACATAAAAAATAAATGAAAGTCATAGTTTTTTCCTGATTAGGGCTTCAAACCCTTGCTAACAATTTGTTTATTCATTGTGAAGATCTAATTCATTGGGTGATCTTTTAATGACTGAAGTGGTAGCTGATAACCACTACTACTGGTTTGCTATGAAATTGCCGCCAACAGCCAGTGTATCGACGTTTAACTAAAGTGCCCCGTCTCGTTCAATCCGCTCGAAACCCCTTTTTACTTTGTTTCCGTAGTCACCAATCGAAAGCTTTGTCTTCTATTTCATCGGTTCCTCAAGTCAGCATGCTTGCCGCAATTTTGGAGGTGAAACAAACTAGTTTTATCGCTGTCGGAAGCATATTGTCAAAATTTGAATAGGACCTTTAGTCTTCTTTGTTCCGCCATTTCAGCGCTCCAAGTCTCTTTGTTGCCGCAGTATCGGTGCTCCTTAGATCATCAGTGTTGTGATGGCTTCTTCATCGATACTCAGAGGTTTCTTCTTTTATCATATTTGCACTCCTAATTGGCGTTCTCCATAACTAACACATCGATGATCGAGAGCGGTAATAACTATAGTATCAGAGCTGTTCATCTTCTTTCTTCCAACTTCACTATCTTGCGAACGGCTAGTGATTCCGAGTTCTGACGCTGAAGTTTCATATGCTTGCAGACCCCGTATTTTATATTTCTTCCACCGTTGTGGCTACTTACAAGACTAATTCACCACCGGTTTTATGTTTTCAAGCTCTGACACGTAGTCTTTAGTTCCTCCGCTCGGCGATGTCTTTATGTTATTTCAGAACCTGCAGTAAGTATTTCATCCACCATTGCAGCTCCGCATTGAACAATTTTGTCACCGGTTAGTCTTTATCCTTTCCGACGATGAAGTTTTCATCTGCTCGTGGAAGCCTTAGTTTGTTTTTCTTCTGCAGTTGCGGCTCCTCAGAGGACTAATTCACCGACAGTATCTACATCAACGATCGAAAGTTTTTTCCTCTAGCCCATCCACACTCCAAGCCTGAATGTTTTCCGCAGTTGCGGCTCCTTAATGGACTGTTGTGTTGACGATTAGTCTGTAGTTCTTTCGATTTCCATGGAGCTGCTTGGTTCTAAACTCTTCGATGATTTGTCTTTTATTCCTTCGATCACCGACATTTTCCTCTGGTCGCGGAACCTGTAGTAAGTCTACCTTCCGCCATTTCAGCTCCTTAGTAGACTATTTCACTGATAGCTAGTGTCTTCAAGTTTCGATGTCGATACTATAGAAATTTTTATCTTTAAAATCACCGCTGCGTTGTCTTTAGTTCCTCCAATCGTTGATGTGTTCATCTATTGTCGCGCTATCGAAAAGTTTCTGGTCAGCGATCGGAAGCCGTAGTCAGTTAGATTTCTCCCATTGTGGCTCCCTAGTGAATTAGCTTGCCGCTCCGTTGTTCTTAGTTCTTTCGATAGCCAACAAATTTATTCTATCCCGGGGATGTTATAGTATGTAAGTCTTTCGTCTTTTCGGTGTCGTTAGTGGACTAAATCGCTGATGTTTTTAAAGTTTTTTAAGTCTTGAACTGATTTTGTCGGCCATCAAAACTCAAAGCCTCTTACCATCAGGAATTTTAACCGTTATTTTATCTGCAGTCGCGGCACCTTTGGGAACTTTTTCATTTAGTGAAAGACGTAGTCTGTTTTACTTCCACCATTGTGGCTACCCCTTGAACTATCTTACTGACAGCTAGTGATTTCGAATTTTGACGCCAAATTTTTCGTCTATTCGTGAAACCCATAGTCTATCTTTCTTCCACCGTTACAGCTCCGCAGTGAACTAAGACTCTGCAACATCGACAATCGGAACTCAAAACTTCTTACCATCAGAACTTTGAGTCTGTATTTCCTCCGCCATTGCAGCGCCTTTGAGAACTAACTCACCGATTTGTTAAATTTGTTGAGTCCCGCACTGATTTTGTCTACGATCAAAACTCAAAACCTCTCTCCATCGGAACTCTTAGTCTGTATTTCCTCTGCCGTTGCGGTGCTTTTGAGAACTAGCTCACCGATCGAAATCCGTAGTCATTTTTATTCCCGCTGTTGCGGCTCCGTATTTAACTATCTTGCGGCCAGTTAACCTTTAGCCCTTCCAACTGCCGAAGAGTTTATCTAGTGATCAATCGAAAGCCTTATTTAGTTTTCCTCCCACTGTTGTGGCTCATTACTAGACTATTGCGCCGACGACTAGTGTATTCTGACGCCGACACTGTGGAAACTCTTCAGCTTTATCTCTCCGATCTGTAGTCTTTAGCCTTTTCGACATTGCGGCTCCACAGTAAACTATTTCGTCGACAATTTCCTCTTCTCATGAAAGCCGTAGTCTGTACGTCTTCCACCATTTTGGTGCCTTTGGGAACTAACTCTCCAATAGTTATTCCTTTCAAGTTTCGACGCCGATGAGTCTGTGTTGTTTTGAAACTTGTAGTAAGTCTTTCTTCTGCCATTGCGGCTCCTCGGAGGACTAGCTCACCGATGGTTAGTGTTCTCAAGTTTCGATTTCTGCTACTTGACCTCGGTGGTATTTAGTTCTTCATATCACCGAAATTTCGGAACCTTTCAGCCTTGTCTCGCTGCTACTTAGTCTTTAGTTCTTCCGATCTGATTTCATCGCTATCGGACGTCATTAGAAGTTTGAATCGAAACGCTTAGTCGCTATATTCTCCACAGTGGTGGAACTTTTAGTCACTGTATTCTCCGTCGTTGTGGCACCTTTTGGAACTAGCTCGCCGATCGTCAGTCCTTTCAAGTTCCGATGCCAACACTGCGGAAATCTTTATCTCTATCTCACTGATCTTATAGCCTTTAAAACCTTCGATTACTGTTAAGAAATGCTCCGATGGTGTAAAAAAGTCACAGCAATACACCTATCTACCGAAGGGGTTTTCCACCTGCTATTTATCTTCCATCTTTCGGTGGCTAATGAGATGTTCTGATCCTCTCCCAAGCCACCAAAGCCACAACTTTGTGAAATTTGCATAAAAAATAGAGGTATCTAAAATTGTTAGTGCTCTTGCATCATTTAAATTCTTCATACTATCAAAAATAAATTTATTTTATTTGGGAGATAACAACATGTTCATCCTATACCTAGTGATAGTAGTCCTATTCGGATACCAGAACCTAGACGAGTGACTGTAGGGAACACCACTTATGTGATTTCACATGTCCCTTCGTCCTCTATTCCTAGTTCTTCAAATGCTATTCCTCCCCCACATCCATGTGGTCCTTCATGCTGGAATGTTGCTATGAGCCATGTGTGTACTGCTACTACTCGTGTTATTGTGTCTCAGAGTCAAGTACCTCCGGTTGTATCAGGAGGTCGTATTTCTACTTTTGGAGGTCATATTGCTATTTCTGGAATGTCTATTCCTACCTATGGAGTTTCTCATGGAACATCTCATGGGACTTCTTATGGACCATATTATGGACCACAGTATGTATAGAGCTATTCACCTTATGGGTATGGGTATCAACAACCCACTTACTCTTCGAATTATGGCTTTGTACCCCCACATAGTCAAGGTACACCACAGTATGGTGCTTCCATGCCACCCTACACAGGTCAAACGGGAGGAGGATACCATGGCCATGGCCATGGTGGTTACGGTAATCAGTCCTATGTGAACCAAAATTATTAGGGAGTGCCTCATAGACGTGCTCAACCTAGGCTCCCTTTCCTCACAACGTTAAATCTACCTGACTTGTCGAGACTAATGAACAATTTGGTATCTTATGACCTGGCTTGGCCAACTGTCCCTACAAAGCTTCCCTCGGACATTCCCAAGTTCAAGGGAAAACCAGGAGAAGATCCGAGTGAACATGTTACTACATTTCACCTATGGTGCTCTTCTAATTCCTTACATGAAGATTCGATCCATTTAAGGCTATTTCAATGCCACCTCACTAGGCCTTCCACGAAATGGTACATAGAGCTACCTAGGGGGGCATTCACTTTGTTCAATGACCTAGCTATGAATTTTCTCAACCACTTTCAGCTACCAATGCGTTATGACGTTGGTACTAAACTCTTGTTGACATTTTGGAAAGATAAAGCCACGCATATCTCAGACCATATCCAAGAGTGGCGTAGACAAAAGAGATTGATCAAAGCCTTCATACCACCGGAGTTTCTCCTTGAATGGTTCCTTAAATCATTATTTCCTTATATAGCGAAGGATGTCTCTACATCCGGAGTTCAGAATGAGGAACAAGCCATTTTTAGGGCATAGGAATTGGACTTGATTTATGCTCAATCCAGTTTGTTATATGAGATCATTCCTAATGCCCCACGTTCTAGTTTCAACCCTAAGATCAAACCTGGACCACATGCCGATGGCATTGTTGGTTGTACGAGTACCAAACCTGTAGATTCGGTTGTGAAAAAGCTTAGTCAAGTATCTATCAAACAATCTGCCTTGGGACAAGCCATGGCTTCATCTCAACCCACCCAAACGGCGAGTGTGCTTGCGGTACAATTGTTGGACCAGAAGGGTAACCAGTAACCCGAAAGGAATAAGAAGAAGGGTAAAAACAATCGTAAGGGTGGGAATAAGAATGAAAATGCTAATTCTAATGAAAAAAACACCCTAAATGTTGTGGTCGACAAGTAGCCTAAATGTAAGGTTAAGTTTCCTTGCAAGTTGTGTAAGGATGACCACCTTACTCACTTGTTCCCTCAGATAGAAGAAGCCTCAAGATTCATAGTGCAGGGACCAACTGTGATAACCAACCCTTTACCTCATAATCAAAACATGAACTTGAGGACCCATGATCATTCTGGTGGGGATCAAGAATCGCTGAAAGCTTGTAGTGGTCATGGTTGCATCAATATGGTGTGTGCTGCTAAGGTTGTGACTTGTGCGAAGGACTATGGTTCTTCACAACCAGACCCTGGAAAGGAACTTGCTCCACCTGAGAGTCCTTTGTGTATTGAAAAACCTATGGATAAACTTGAAGTTGCTCCTCGCATTCATAATGGAGTCCTTAAGTGTTCAGGACACAATCCTAATGCCCGAGCCACCTAGAACTATTCTGTTGTCTAGGATTTGGGCCACACTCCTTGTGCGATGTCTGCACTCGAAGTACTTCAGAGTTTCCCTTCGCAAAGGAAAGATTTTCTTTCTTCTTTTGGTGTTAACGATGATAATTCTTCCTCTGTCATCAAATTTGAAACCGCGGGACTACATCCTCGCTTGCCTTACTATGTGTCTCTCTTGATTCATGTAGAATGTCTTAACATGACCGTCAAATGCACTGTGATTGATGAAGGCGTTGTTGCTTCCATGATGTCTTTGGCATGGTAGAAGGGTTTGGGTTCCCTCAAGTTGTCTAAATATGCTACTATGTTGACTGCTTTTGATCGTATATCGTTTCAACCGCGCGAAATTCTTCCTTCTCTTAAGGTCCATTTGGGAGGGAAGACCATTGCGATAGAGGTCGAGGTGGTTGATGTGCCCCTTGACTACAATTTGTTGCTGGGTAGGAATTGGATGTACTATATGCAAGCCATAGCTTCTTCTCTATTCTGAGTTGTATGCTTTTCATTTAATGGGAAGATAGTTACGATTGATCAAATTTCATTCAAGAATCCGTCGGTTACCATATCTTCGGGAGCTTCTATCCTGATTGTCGAGCACTCTCAGCTGGAAACTAGGAGTGTGGTTGTTGGCATGTATCCATCCCTTATGGGAAGCTTTAGTTGTTCTACACCTATCCTTATGATAGGGTCTAGTTCTAATGATGCTTCATCGTCAGTGAGATCGGTGTCTTTTCGCACAACTCATATGGAAGATCCTTGGATTCTTCCTATACCGAGTCCTTCATGTGAGCCCATCGAAACGGACATGCCGTTGCCTACAACTATGATAGCATATCAAGCTAATCTTGGATGTGTTGCAGAGCCTAGTCCTTCCTCTTTGTGGATGGAAGAGGAGGATCCATACATACTGCCTACATGGGCAGTCCAGTCTTCTCACACACATGACTACCTTGATGGTGTTTTTCCTTCAGATGAAGCTATTGTTGAGGCCATGTCTGGGGTTGAGCCACCTTGGGAAGAGTTGCATCATAGATCTTATTTTCTTCCCGAGCTTGACTATTTGGAGTGTGAAGAGTATAAGGATATTCTTAGTGAGAGAATTGGTAGTCCCATGGTTTCGTTAAGCTCTCCTGGTTTGATGGCTAATGGAAACATGGCAAATACATCTCCTACCATCCCTATCAATATCTCTCATGATCCTGGCAAGATTGAGAATGTCTATATTGGGGCAGAATGTTCCCATGCTGAGATTCAAGAGTATACCGAGCTGTTCAAATAATTTCGTGATGTATTTTCTTGGTCATATGAAGAAATTCCAAGCATCAACCCTCACATTGTTGAGCATGAGATTAAAACTTATCCCAATGCTAAGCTTGTTCGACAACACTTGCATGCGGTGAATCCTAGGAAAGCACCCACGATTAAGCCTGAGATAGAAAAACTCTTGAATGCCAGTTTTATCTATCACGTTCCCTTGACGAAGTGGGTTTCAAACCCTGTTTCGGTTGATAAGAAGCAGGGAACGATCCGCATATGCACTGACTTTTGTGACTTGAATCGTGCCTATCCTAAAGATAATTTTTCCACACCATTTATCGATCAGATTTTGGATGAGTGTGCTGGAAGTGAGTTATTTTCGTTTATGGACGGCTTTTCTGGATATAATCAGATACAGATCAAACCCGAGGACCAAAATAAAACTGCCTTTATTTGTCCTTGGGTATCTTTGCATGTCGGAAGATGCCTTTTGGCATTAAAAACACTGGAGCCACTTTTCAGCAGGCTATGGCCTTGATCTTCCATGATCTCAAATCAATTATTGAAGTCTTTTTGGATGACCTTGCTGCTCATTCTCATATGAGAATGCGTCATTCCTACCATTTTAGATTCATGTTCGAAAGGTGCTGCCATTATTTGGTCAAGTTAAATCCTCACAAGTGCATCTTTTGCGTGAAGTCTGGTCGCTTATTAGGGTTCATTGTCTCCAAAGAGGGTATAAGAGTTGACCCTTTGAAGGTTGAGGCAATACTTCAATTGTATCCCTGAGAAACATTAGACATCTTCAATGTTTGCAAGGCATGGAAAACTTCTTACAGAGATTCATCGTGAATTTTGCTAATTTGACTAGAGGCTTTATGTGTCTTTTGAAGAAGGACACTACCTTTTGCTGGGATGAGCGAGCCCAAGAGTCCTTCGATGCACTTAAGTGAGCCTTAACATTGGCCCTAGTGATTAGTCCACCCGATTATAGCCGTGACTTTCTACTTTATGTGTCCGTGTCCATGGAGACGATTGGTATGATTTTGGTTCAAGAGGATGAGGAGATCCAAGAGCATGTCATATATTATTTGAGCCGAAACCTTATAGATGGGGAGATCCATTATTCCCATGTAGAGAAGCTTTCCTTAGCTACCGTTCATGCGGTTCAAAGATTGAGACACTATATTCTCCTTCGCTAGACCTTGGTGGTTTCCCATGTCAATCCATTTCAATTCGTCCTCACTAGAAGGATGATTGAGGGAAAGTATAATAAGCGGATTGTCATCTTGTAAGAATTCGATCTCGATTTTGTTTCGGGAAAATCGAAGAAATCGTTGATTTTTGTGGAGCTTATATCTGATTTCTCGAGTGAGGAGGAGGAGGAAGCTTGTGAAGATACGTTTTTCGATGAACACATCTTCTTGATCTCAACTTTGGATCCATGGTATAGAGATATTATCATATATTTACAAACATTGAAGCTACCTACTCACGGTTCACGGGATGAACGATGACGATTACATCACATATCCAAGAATTACCTCATAGTGGATAACACATTGTATTGTTGTGGGGTAGATTCCATTTTACGTCGTTGTTTAACTCATGAAGAGGCTGAGCTTGTCCTGAATGATTGCCATGGAGGGGCGTGTGGTGGTCATTTATCTGGGCTTTCTACAGCCCAAAAAATCTTGAGAGTGGGTTATTTTTTGCCGTCAATCTTTAAAGATTATGTCAATGCATTCAAGAAATTCCACCCTTTCCAAGTGTTCACATGTAATATGTGCTCACGTCCTGCCCCATTACATCCAATTATCACCGTCGGTCCCTTCACTAAGTGGGGGCTTGATTTCATGGATTGCAACCTAGCTTCAGTTGGGGGGCATCACCATATTATCGTGGATGTTGATTACTTAACGAAATGGGCTGAGGCTATGCCTACAGTTAAACTGACGGTGAGATATCCCCACACTTTGTATTCAACCAAATTATTACTCGGTTCGGGATTTCGAAAGAGCTTGTCACTGACCATGGTAGGCACTTTCAGAATCGGATGATGGAAGAGTTGGCCTCGAAGTTAGGGTATAAGCAGGAGCATTCTTCTTCTTATTACCCTCAAGCGAATGGACAAGTTGAAGCAGTGTACAAATCACTCAAGTCTATTCTCCAACAAACCGTCGCACAAAGCAAGACCAATTGGCATATCATGTTATATCCTGCTTTGTGGGCTTATAGGACCGCGGTTAAGACTTCCACTGGTTTTTCTCCATATCAGCTTGTACATGAAGTGGATTCTGTATTGTCGGTTGAGTGCGAAATCCCTTCTTTGAAGCTATCCATAGAGCTCTTACCAGCACTTCCAGATTGAAGGAACGTTTGGTCCATTTAGGGCAGCTTGATGAGCAGCACCGAGATGCTTTAGTGGCTCTAGAAGTGAATAAGCGTTGCGTTAAGATCCAGTATGATAAATCTGCTCGTCCAAGGAAGTTTAGTGAAGGAGATTTGGTCCTTTTATGGGATCAAGCTAAAGAACCCTTGGTGGCAGCAAAGTTCAACCCCATGTGGCATGGTCCTTACATGGTTAAACATGTGTTAGAGAAGGGTGCTTATGAGCTAGTAGATTACAAGGGGACAGCCTTAGCGGAGCCTATAAATGGGATCTATCTTAAAAAGTACTATGCATGATTTTCAGCCAGGGATGACTATTGTATATTATTGTACAACATTTTGCATAGTTAGGTCTTTCTTATGGTGATTGGGTTTGTTGATTAGCTTCCATTTCTTATGGCAGATGTCAATGGAGACTTCCATCTATATAGGATTTGCGGATGGTGCAAGTCGTCACACTCAACACTCAACCTCTGCTGCTTGGGTGATTTATACTCCTACGGGTCAAGTATTGTCTTCAGGAGGCATATGTTTACGACCCTGTTCAAACAATGTTGCTGGATATAGTGTCGTTATCGAAATTCTACGAGATGCCATTTCACATGGTGTTTTATCTCTTGAGGTACATCTTGATTCGGAGTTAGTAGTGTCACAGCTTAATGGCTTGTATGTTAGAGATTCAACATTATTACAGAGATTCTTATGTGTGATATTGTTAGAATGGCAATTTGACAACATAACATACATACATGTTTCAAGAATTTATAATCAAGTTGCTGACTCATATGCTAACTATGTATTAGATTGGCATTTGTTTCATAGACAATAAGCTCATCACAAACATACATTTTTACACATGTAAATAAATAAATCGAGCATCCTAAAAAAAATTCATTAAACACCCAAAATGTGATAATACATAGTGTCATAATACAAAAATGGGGCTTCCGAGCCACCAAAATATAAATACATGGTAGTACAAAATGTATCACTCCTAGGTATCTAAGCCTGGGGAGGAGGAGGGGGGTTCTGATCATGGAATGTCACCACAGATCTAGCTAGCCATCAAAACAACCGCACCCATGCTCGTGGCACACCCACCACCCGATGCTGCATGGCCTCAGGTAGGTCCTCGACCTGCACCATGGGTACCCTGTGTGTCAGTCACACGAAGTTGGTATGAATGATTTGGAGCATCCGCTCCACATCCACACCCGTAATATCATCTCCTCTTACCCTCTATCTATGATGAGGAAAGCCTTCATGCCGCCCTGGTCCTACATCTGCATACATATGATAGGATGTCACTATGTGTTGTTACACAAAAACATGTATATTTGATTCCATATATCAAAAAACACAAAAAATAAATAAATAACTCAAAAAACTTAAAAAGAGGGTTGGGATTCGTTACCAATGTCACCGTATGTCGATCCTGGTGGTAGTGGGATGTCGCGGTCTCCTAAAAAATATATCCCCGCATAGGGGTAATCAACGATGGCAACTATCTGTTGCTGCCACCATGGAAAGAAATCAGCTGGATAGGGGTTCGACACCCTACCTCCACCCAGTCTGTGCATCGCATCTGCCCAACGTCGTTGGGCCGGATCTCGAACCCTGTGAAAAGGAATGTCAACTCTAGTGCTCAATCCTAGAACACACTCAAATAAAAATGTGCTCAACATGCTACTAAGACCAAAGTTTCATATTCTTCCCATCTTGCACTCGCTAAGCTGGTGCTTCATGTTTCCCAATAGTGCAGTGCTCTAATCATAAACCGTGGGTCTCATGCACTCCACTGCATAGAACATCAGAGGTCGTGAGGCCTGGTGGAGTGAGGCTAGCCCTGTTATCCTTCCCAGTGTCAGTAGTATGGCCTTTAGGCCTAGCACCTATATGGAGTTAGTTGGGATCTAACTCCCGACCTTCTCTGTGTCCAAATAACAGTACACTGCTATGTACTCATCTATGGTGAGGCCACCTTCGGGCCCATGAGAATGTAGGTTCACTACTTCCCCCCATTGGAAAATTCCAGGAATGAATTATATGTCCTCCAATTCTATGGTGAGGGACATCCCATCGATCTGGAAAGACTCTGAGTCAGGGTCCTAGTAGTCTACTAGCATCTCCAGCAGTCTTGGTTTGGCCCTTAAGCCACCAAGACACCAAAACTTGTAGATCCCGCATGTACGAAGAGCCTGTTGTGCCATTAGATCACCACGTACTACTTCTTCTACATCCCTATGCTTATGTTCTCTCCATTCTAGAACCATCATGCACGTTTAATTCAATTTTGGGTCATTAGAAGTCTTATAAAAACTTGACCATGGTCGCATACGCGACTTTTTTCTAAACAGCCGCGTATGTACACAACTTTGAGGCTTTTTTCCGCGTATATCTAGCCCTATACGTGGAAAATCCTCTATTTCCATGTGGGCCATGGCGCATACTTTAGGATGGCCTAGAATTCAAATTGGACCATGGAAAATTGAAAAATTTACATGAAAATGAAAGAGTAGGGCATGGGAAATTACCTGGAAAAAATGGTGTTGGATTCCGCCGGCTGGATCTCTCAGAATTCACATTTGAAGTTATGATCTCAATTGGGTAAAGCTTTCAAATGTTATATAATGTTTTGAATTTTTTACTATTTATAGAAAATTTTCAAATTTTTGAAAATTTTACCCCCATTTTCTATAGTTTTGGACCATTTCTGACCATTTTTTACTAATATATGATGTAGGAGACCGTTTTGATTGTTGTTTCGACCATTGTTTTGACTCGTTCATGCCGATTTCAGGTATCATATCTAAACTGGCATATAGGTTAGGTTTAACCACCATTTTCATTTTGCATGGCCTTATGACCATTTCATTATAACCGTAGGTACGGACCCATTCTGTTGCGTCACAGAACCTTCTTGTTGTTTTAGAAGTGGCATGATTAGAATGGTAGAATTTGACCTTACATGG
This sequence comes from Pseudotsuga menziesii, assembly GCA_001517045.1. NCBI lineage: Eukaryota > Viridiplantae > Streptophyta > Pinopsida > Pinales > Pinaceae > Pseudotsuga > Pseudotsuga menziesii. Next base: position 393,449 of record LPNX010301903.1, read on the forward strand.
GTACCCTAGTTAGCTCCTTATTTGCATTTGGTGCCCATGTTGACAGTTTGTCCTTTAGGGTGTGGGTGTCCATTGTATAGCATTGCCATGACATTTCGCAAGAGCCTCATACTCCTTTTGATCTTTTGCTGGCCTATTTCCCCCAGACTCCCTTATGTCAAGTTGTAATTGCATTATCATGAGCTTTTCCTGCCTCATTGAGCCTTATTCTGGCTTCCCTGATTTTGAGTATCAGCCATATAGCTCGAGCTTGTCTCATGTCTAGCCATGCAAAGCCATTTTATATCCTTTGCAGCTTGATTCCCTATTTTTTACCGGGAGGGGACTTTCCCCTGAGTGTTTCTATCCTACACATGTATCCTTGCATTGAGCATAGGTATGTTCCACTGCTTGGAACTAGTTTGTTTGCCCATTTGACACTTGTCTCCTCCTAGTTTGTAACTTTAAAGCAATTTTATTTTTTTCAAGATTTTCAAATATTTGAAAAAGTCCAAAAAAAAAATTAAAAAACCAAAAATCCAGATAAGAAAAGATGTTATCTTTGGCAACAGTTGAGTCGTGTCACCTTCAAACAGAGCATTGTATATCACATCCGTTGGTTGGGTTAATAGTTTGACTTTAGGAGCTGTACTTGTTTATCTGAGTTTATCTCCACCGACTGGTTAAGCTTCCAATCCCTATGGAGCCTTTGTTGATGCCTCCTGTGTCACAGAGATGTCCCAATTTTGCATATTGAGTCTATGCTACCTACTTTCAGTCACCATTTTCCTTTATGCTCTTGTTCGAAGGAATTTGAAACCTAAGTCAGCCATTCCTCAGTTATCTTGACTTTGCATGTCAGCCATTCAAGTCCTTCCACATTATATAGCTTTTCTAAGTACCTCATGTTGGATGATGGGGGATGCCTTAATGCCCTCCTTCCAGTGAATTTCATCCCATCGACTTCATATCATTAATTCTGGGATAGGAATCTAGAGTCATGTTTGAGTGCCTTGAGACTTGCAGTCATCAATGGCAGGTTCTCTCGCCATCGATAGTTTTTGGGAATACATCAATCTCCCCTAATCGATGGATTCTCTCAAGTGTTCGACCTCAACACATTTATTCACACTTGTTAGTTTGCACTCTAGTACCTTGATTCCCATTTTCATTATTGGTGGGTGATCTCGTATCTGTTAACGGTATACATCAATGACTGGTAATCATACGATGGAATACTATGTTCGACTCAAAACCTCTATTCACATAGTAGGACATGTACTCATTGTGGTTTGTGTAGAAGACCTTCTAGACTGGTGGCATCTCTTATATGCTACCTCCTTGATCGTGCCAGTGTTAATGAGATTTTAGCTCTCGTGACTTAATTCCAGTATATGTTAGACATTTCCAGTCATTATGGAGATCATGATCCTTTGTATATGTTCATCATGGATATTCTGATCTATTTATATTGTACATGGCGATGACCACATATGTCATATTGTATCTTTCCTATTCATGGCCATTGTACTCTTATGTATCTGAGACTGCTATATCTATTTGCAGTTATGTGCAGAGTTGTATCATTGTATAGTGCTAATTGGATGGCTAGTTCTTCCACTGGTTTCTTCATCACTTCACTTATGGGATGGACTTATAATGTATTTCATCCATCGTATGACCCCTCTGACCTCACACATTAGGGGGCATCTGTTATAGCTGATTTTACCACACATGGTGAATCACACTTTTATGGCCTTCCCTATCCCTCTGCATACTCCTTAGACCCCATGGACCATTTTTTTTCCTTTGATGTTTCCAAGATCATCCCTAAAAACATGCAAAAATTGCCATATGCGACTTTTAAACCCTTTCTCGCATATATACGTGGGTTTGACCCCTAAAACTGTGTACATCAGGATGTGTGCAAAAGGCCAAATTTTTTTGGAGTTTTCCTTGATGTGGATCTAACTCACTTACCTCCTGGCCTTCCATATGCTTTGAGATCGCTTGGATTCGACCTTTCATTGCCCCATTGAAGAGCTATATAAGGAACCCTTTGGATACATTGAAGGCATGAGGAATTGAGAGCAAGAGAACTATAGTCCATTGTTGCTGGAACTTGTGCTTGAGTCTGCATCCCTTTGTCCCTTTGAGCACTTTTGTGTTCTTCCCAAGCTTGCCTTTTGCTTGTGAGCTTGCTATTGAGAGATGGAGGATTGAACTGGTGGAGGCCCAAGTGGGGGACTCAAATTCTTCGATTCGTATATGTGCCGACAGAGGTTGTCTCTATTGTAATATTTGTTTTATATTAATAGAAATATATTTTCCTGTCCAATAATCGGTATTTGAATGAATATTTTATCCATGGATGATTTCAAATGCTTATATGTTATTGATTATATATGCTAGAGTAGGTCTAACACAATTATATATAGCATGCTTGTCTTGTTCATTGAATGTTAAGGAAGCAATTTATCAATTCAAGCTGGAGTTGGAAAACTCAATGGGGATCTACACCAACCGTCTAGAACAAGGTACGAATCAAGATACTTTAGTGTTAGATATTTGGTTTCTCTTTCATATAGGAAAGGATTGATTTCTGGAGTTAAGCTGTCTGTTGTGGTACCCCAAGCCATAGTAATTTCTCTCTATAACACCTGGTGTCGTGGTGAAAGGGGAAAAAATAGACCAAATGGAGGCCTATGGGTATGGAGATAGCTCAACGTACAATGTGTGATTCACGTAGTGGAACAAAAATTGACTTGACTCCAGGAAATGGCCTGAAGAATCACTAAGGAGGGAGGCAGTCTAGAAGGTCGTTTCTTGACCTAGGAGATTTGTTCATGACAGCGGCAGCTTCCTATCTTTGTAGAGGATGATCCATATGTGAGCATGGAATAATAGGGAGATATGAAGAAACCTCGACCTCCAGGGCAGGTCTGATGGTATGCTAGCATATTTGTGGCTAGACCATACATGTGACATACTATGTGCTTGTGCATATGTGGGACCACACCCTCCAGTGGGATACCAGCGATGCAGGGGCAGGATGGATGTCTTAGATCCACCTGCTCACATGCAAATGATGCGATGGAGTTATACAATGGACTCACTGTGACTAGATGTGGAGAAACTACTGGAGGGGGTCACCGACTCATGGTAAGAACAACGCAAAACAAGAAAGAAAAACTATCCTATAGATTCCTAAGTAGGCATGGTGAGTGACGTCAAGCATAGAACTTCTTGAGGTAGAGCCCATTGCGGGGATTCTTCAGGAGGCAACCATCAGAGTCAGCAAAGATATACTCCCCCTTGTTGAGACATTGATGGATGGCATATGGTCCATACCACATGGAATCAAACTTCCCTTTTCCTAACTTATCATGGGCTTGGTCATAGACAAGGACCAGATCACCCTTGCTAAAGGTGCGAGGGTGGGATCGGGAGTCAAAATGGGACTTCGAATGAGTGTCTGCTACTTCAATCATTTGGACAGCAGCATGGAAGTCCTCATTGGTTTTTTCTGGCATAAGTAGTGGTTTTTCTAATGGACAATTATTAGGTAGAAGTTTGTCGACAAGGCAGGGTGACCAAATCTGGCCTTCAATGGGAAGAACCGATTCAACACCATAGACTAAGCGAAATGGCGTTAAACTGGTGATGATTTTAGATATCTGTCTGTTGTCATGAAAGTGGTGTCAGGATATATCAAGTGGATCTTCCATGGTCGATGACAAAAAAGGGCTACTGTAAGTATAGATCGAAGGTGCGTTCGTTCCCGATCCAAAAATGGTGTGTGAATACCTGAGAGCAAAGGTGTCCTAGCGTACTCAGTGAAACAACAATGAGAAAGAGGAAGGGAATCATGTGAATCAGGAATGAACCCCAATAGTTCCCTGGTGTCTAACTTTGAGGTTGTGACTGAGGTTTTGATATGGTCAAAATGGTACTAGATGTGATAGTACACAAATCCGCTATTTCAATCAGCGTAGATGGAGGTGGTAAGGCCGGGAATGTGTGTTATCAACCCAAATGGCACTTCTCCATCCGAGTGCCGATATTCCTTATGTTGGTACACAAAAGGACATCTTAGTATTGAATTTTTCCAAAACAATATAGATGGCCATGACATGGGATACATTTACCCTTGAACCAGCTTGCCATATTATTTTTCTAAGTGTTGAGTTGCCTACACGACTATCCCCATTGCAACTCACGTACATACGTGATTATTTCCGTTGACAACTCGCGTACTGTACACGACTATCTCCATTGCAACCCACGTACATCAATGTACTCATGTTTCCTTTAAGAAACTCACGTGTCATATGTGGGTTGCCTATATCAATAGTTGCATACATCTTGATTCGACATTAAAAAATATAAATCACGATTAATGGAGATTATTTGGGTCCTAATCATTAACTATCCTAACTGTTTCAACCTCCTCAACCTTCGAAACCACTCTATTTCCCAAAGTATAAATAGAGGCCTTGGGGAGGGCATTAATCAATCAAGTTTGGAGAGCAAAGTTATGCTGGTGGTATATCTTCATAATTCTTGGAGAAGCAAAACTCAGAGTCCTTTGGTTGCAGAGGAGTCCTTGTCTCAAAATTTGGGTTGTACTCTTATCTCATTCACTAATTGTTAATAAAGAGAATTCTTCTTCCAACATTGTGTTGAGTCTCTTTCATGTGTCATGGTTGATGAATATATTCGATTATGCACTAGATATATTGTTTATATAACCTCTCATATATACATGTATAAGATTGTACTTAGATAATTTTCTCTTTGCAAGTGAAGGAGGTGCATCCCTGGAAGCTTTGGAGAGAAACAGAGTGGAATAAGATCAAGCTTGGATCAACTGTTGGTAATCGGGTGAGTCAAGAATTTCTTCCTATTTTCTTTCTGTACTCTATTAAAGCTGATTGTTTGCAAGGTTAGTAGTAAGTTGATAACCCCAAACCCTAGGTTACAAGGGTGTTTAATCCTAAACAAAAGAACCGATGACTCCATTGGGGAGTCCAGCCTACTGTGGGTTAGTCCTGTAGATCCTTTCCCAGTCTTTGCTTTGATTCAGTGTGTGGTTTTTTTTCTTGGTTTGGACTTGTAGTGGTGTTTTAAAGACCTTTATAATTTTTATTTTTTTGAAAAATTTTACTCTTGTACGCGGGTTGCTGTGCTACACAGTCACGTACAGAGGTCTATGTACGTAGGTTGCTGTATTAAACAATCACGTACAGTATGCGGGTTGCTCCACTAGATAGTTGCGTACATACCTTAGCAACAAAATTTTTGGGTAGGGTTGCTTGTCCCTGTCCTTCTTTGGATTTTGTCTTGCTTTGTCATCTTTAGTACTGGCATTTCACTATAGTTTTGATAGCCCTGTTAACCATACTTCATGATTTTCAGTAAGCCCTTGAGTTTTTGTTGGTTGGATTGTCTTTCTTTTAGCAATTTGAAGTGGATTTTCCAGTTGGGTGATAGGTCCAGGTGCTGTGTCTCTGAATCAGTGATCAGGGTTCTAGATACCATATATCCCATGCTATTTCCAAGTAGTGTTGGTTTGTCACTTGCCTTTGATTGATTTCAGTGATTTTCATTCATTGTATCTTCCCAAGATAGGTGTTTTCCAAGTCTTCCTTAGGTGGTTGATCTTTGGTTCTTATAAGTCTGCTATACTTCATTTTTGCTTACTTTATATAGTTTAATTATTCAAGCATACTCAAGATTTTTTGCATTTAGGTGCATAGTAATCTTTGAGGAATTTGAAAAGTGAAAATAAAAGCATTGGAAACATTTGCATTTGAATTGCATATGGTAGTTTTACTTTCAGTTTTTAAATAAAATCTCAAAAATTACAAAAATAAGTCTTAGTTTTCTCTTTCCTAGTTGCATTTTTGTTAGTTCATATTTACATCCAAAAAAAAAAAGCTTTCTTTAAGTAGTGATAATTTGCTTTGGAATTCATTTATACACCTGTTTTTCTTTTCTTATTGAGTCTATAATATCATAGTCATTGACACCACTTACTCTCTAATTAAGAACAGCCCTTAAAATGAACGCTATAATTTAAAATTTATTAGTAATTTTTGTTTTATAGGGTCATACACCTACTAGCTTAGGGTAGACTTGTAGGACAGGAAGTGTAAACTCCCCATAAGTACTTAAATTCAGATGTAATTGGCCAATAGATAGGTAAATCCTTCTCTGTGTTGATAGTATATGGGAAGCTCCTCTCAAACGAGAGTTAAGGACAAGGCCGCATGGAGGCATTGGACTGAGGAGATAACCCTCTGATTCCTTGTCAAAACGTAGACTAAGGTTTTTATGCATCTGGGGATTCTGTCCTAGACAGAGTTTCAGGATTTGCTACCCTGCCCATGCATACAAATCAGGCCTGTGACTGTCACCCCAGACTGTTGATATAGTTAAGGTATCCTCTAGTCTCTTGGATATCTAGGGTTTATAAACAAGTAAACCGGAAGGTTATTTCTGGTTCACCTTGGACAGGCTTGGAAGGTAACCCTTGTTGAAAATGTAGGAGGGCGGTGGATGATTCCTCCGCTTGTGCCTAAGAACCTCTTCAAGGACGCCAAGAAACAGTCTCTTATCTTTCTTTGGAAAGCATATCTTATACCCCTTGTGATTGTGGAGACTTTAGGAAATTTTTGTAGTGATTACTCTGTGGTTTGTCTGTGTTTTTAGGTGACCTTAGGGTGTGAAGAGTCAAATTTACAATCATGGAGGACCAATCTATCAGAAGGTCATGAAGCTCACGAAGGTTGCAAAACCTTCCTCTGCTTATCACATTGGAACCTCCACCTCCCCCTCAAAGGCGGCGATTGGACACAGACGGTTCTTTCGAACCGATAGGAGTTAGTGAAGTTCCAGGTGAACCAAAACTTAGGGCAAACCGTTTTACTTTAAACATAGTTGAGATAGAAGACTTGCAGGCTGACGAGTTTGCAAGGAATTTTAATTCACCTCTAACAGACTTAAATGATCTGGTGATCATTCAGGTCCGTCCTTTCAATCCACCCATGATTGGTGTCCCTATGGGAAAAATAATGTCTACTACAAGAGAAATTTCTTTTACTTCCACCTCAGCTGCTCCGGCTGAAGGGGTGCTACCTCCCCTGGTAGGTGCCCCTAGAAAGAGTATACCTACTACACTTCTAACTCCAGCTAGACAATTGGTTCAACCACTAGCTCGCACAATTTTAGCAGGTGCTTCTGGTGGTTTGCTCACTAGGATTCCTAGTGTACCTACAGTTCCTACTTCCTTCGCACACACTACCTAGAGTGGTCCTATAGGATCCTCGGCTTTTGTCCAAGGATTTCCTTGGAATGGGGGTCACATTCCCCCATCCACTCCATATGTAGGCCCAACACCCTCATATGTAGGGGTGCAGTTTGGAAACACTAATCCTTATGGTCAAGGTTTTCAAACTCCGATTTCAGCTCCGTTCACAAGATCTCCCTTTTTTCTTTTTAGTGAAGGCATAACTACTACTGTATTCCAAACCCCAGCTTCGACTGGGGCAGCTAGAACCTCTTATACTGCACTGAACATAAACAATCCATTGGCTTATGGATGGAATCCTTTCAAAACCAACCCATCCACTTCACAACCGGCAACAAGGGGCAACCCCACCTTCACATATGGGAATATGGGGGCAAGTCCCTCTAATCCCCAAATTGGTACTTTTAATGCTCCGATTAGACCAAAGCTTCCCTTCCTGGCAATGTTAAACTTGCCAGATTTGTTGAAACTAATGAATGACCCAGTGAGACATGACCCCTCCTCGCCACCCATCCCTACCAAGCTACCCTCAGACATCCCAACATTCAAAGGAAAAGTTGGTGATGATCCTAGAGCTCATGCCACCACTTTCGATTTATGGTGCTTTTCCAACTCACTAAATGAGGATTCAGTTTGGTTGAGGCCATTCCAAAAAAATTTGACCAGTACTACAGTAAAATGGTACATTGAATTCCCTTCTGCTATGTTTAGGAGTTTTTGGGACTTGGCTAATGCATTCCTTAGTCACTTCCAGCTTCCTGTCCGTTATGATTTTGGGACAGACTTTTTATCTACCTTCCGGCAGGACAAGGCCACTCATATTTCAAATCACATCCAAGAGTGGAGAAGATGGAAGAGCCTTATCAAGGCCACTATTCCTCCCGATTTCTTATTAGAATGGTTCCTTAAATCCCTATTGCCTTATATATCTAAGGATGTATCTACTTCGGGAGTGACAAATGAGGAAGAAGCTATCCTCAGGGCCCATCAACTAGATTTGGTATATTCTCATTCTGGGATCTTATATGAGATTATCCCTGAGGCACCGAGGCCAACGCACAATGTTGAGAAACCTAAGCCTAGACCCCATGACGATGGTGTGGTGGGTTCCATGAATTCTCCCACTGTAGAATATTTGGCTAAATAGCTCCATCAGCTATCTGTCAAACATTCTATGATGAAGGCAGCAAAGGCTTCCCCCTCACCCCAAAATGCAAATGTTTTTGCAAAAACCTCTCAGAAGGGAAATCAGCAGCCTAGTCGGAAAAAGAAGAGAGGAAAAAATGGTTACGGAAACCAAAACAACCAAAAACCCACAAACAATGTTGATGGGGGAAAGAAAGAAAAGAAGAAGGTGAAATTCCCATGTAATTTGTGCCATGAAGATCACCTGACCCATCTATGTCCCCTTATGGAACAACCTCAGAAGCTGTTAACTTGCCCAACAACTGGCTGTCCTAAAGGATCCTTTTCCCCAAGGACAGAATTCTGCTTCAGATTCAAATGCAGCAGGGGGCACCCCAAATTCTCCTGACCCCAATTATATCAACGTGGTTCAATATGAGACTTTACTACATACCAGGAACAAGAAATATGAAAAAGAGACCTTGGAGAAGGGTAAGTTGATAGGTGAAACTTCTAACCCTCTCACGCTTGAGAAACCTGCTGAAACTATGCCCAAGATACCGAAAGGTTTCTTTAAGAAAACCTTGCATAATCCTAATGCTAGGGCTGCAGCAAACTACTCTCTAGTTGAAGACTTACCCCGGACTCCTTGTGCAATGTCAACTTTAGAGGTGTTACAGAGTTGTCTCGTCCAGTGGGATGCACTCTTAGCAGCCTTAGGTAGTATGGACTCATCGGGTCTCATGGAGAAATTTAATTTGTCTGATGTCAAAATTCACCTACCATATCATGTAGCCTTATCGATAGATGTCATCCATGGTGGAAAGACCATTGGAATAGCAGTTGTTGACGAGGGTGCTTCTACATGTGTTATGTCTCTGTCTTGTTGGAAAGCTCTTGGATCCCTAGAGTTGGTTCCATCGAACACCCTACTTACTGCTTTCGACGGAAGGTCATTCCGTCCACATGGTATCCTACCGAATTTCGAAGTTAAGTTGGAAGGGAAAGTAGTGTCTGTTGAGGTAGAGGTGATCGATACACCTTTGGATTATAACTTGCTCTTGGGGAGAAGTTGGACTTACGCCATGTCTACTATTGCATCAACCGTTATTCAGGTGGTAGTGTTTCCACACGAAGGGAAGTTGGTTACTGTTGACCAACTTAGTTTAACTCAAAAAGGCCACATGGAATCTAACGAGTCCACCATACCATTGGTTGATTAAGTTAGACTTGCTTCTAAGAGCTTAGGGTCTGGAATGTACGCATATTTGATGGGCACATTTGATTTTCCAGCTCCAATTAATTATATAGGTTCTACTAGTGTGGGGAATTCCATAGCTATAGTTGTTGATAGGACTGATCCTTGGGTTCTTCCTTCCCACCATGAACCTGAAGTTCCCTTATCAGTAGTGGAAGTGGCTTATCAATCTATCGTCTATACCACTGTTGACCCCATTCTTGTCCCTCTCACAGTCTCAGAGGAACTGGAAGAAGCATATTTGCCTACTTGGGCAGAGAACTCTTTGCATTCTAGAGATTTCTTAGATATGGTTTTACATTCGGATGAAGCCATTCTAGAAGCCATGTGTGGATGAGATAAGATCTGGGAAGATCTTCACCATCGATCATATTTTCTTCCAGAGTTAAGCAGAATAGAGAACTAAGAGTTCCATATGAGACTGAGAGGCGATGTTGATACACCTATTAACCCCTTACCAAGGGAAGGAATGTTTGCTGAGGGGAATATGGCAAAAATTTCCGCTAATATCCCTATCAACATCTCTATAAATCAAAAAGTTGTGGAAAATGTACACATCGACGCAAACTGCTCTCTAAAGGAGATTGCGATCTATACAGCCTTATTTAAGGAATTCCATGACGTTTTTTCTTTGTCATATGAGGAGATTCCAGGCATTGATCCATCAATAGTCAAGCACAAAATCCAAACATACCCTAACACTAGACCCGTTCGGAAAAAGTTGAGACCTGTCAACCTGTGTAAAGCAGCGGCAGTCAAGGATGAAGTTGAGAAACTGCTGAAAGCCAGTTTCATTTATCCCATATCTTTGACCGAATGGGTATCCAACCATGTTCCTATTGAAAAAAATAAAGGGACTATATGCGTTTGTACTGACTTTCGAGATCTAAAAAAATCCTGTCCTAAGGAAAACTATCCCACGCCATTTATAGATCAAATTATTGATGCTTGCGCAGGAAGTGAAGTATTTTCGTTTATGGATGGTTTCTCCAGATATAATCAAATCCAAATCAAACCAGAAGACCAACATAAAACAACTTTTATTTGTCCTTGGGGTACCTTCGTGTACAAGAAAATGCCCTTTGGATTGAAAAATGTTGGGGCAACCTTTCAGCAGGCAATGAATTTTTCCTTTCACGACATTAAAGCCATTGTCGAACCCTACCTTGATGATCTGCCAACACATTCTCGTAAGAGGATCGATCACCCAAATCACTTGTGTTTGATTTTTGAATGATGCAGATACTATAAAATTTACTTGAATCCCCACAAGTGCATTTTTTGTGTCGATTCAAGGAGACTGCTTGGATTCATTGTTTCTAACAATAGCATTCAAGTGGATCCTTTGAAATTTGATGCCATTGTAAATTTTCCTCCTCCTCGTTCTATTAGGAAGCTTCAGAGCCTACAAGGGAAGTCCAATTTCCTTCGACGTTTTATTGTAAATTATGCCAATATTACTAAAGGTTTCATGTGCCTGTTAAAATAGGACATGCCATTTGTATGGGATGAAATTGCACAACTCACATTCGAGGCATTAAAAAAAGCTTTGTTGTCGGCACCGTTATTGCGTCCACCAGATTACTCTGGGGATTTTATATTGTATTTGGCCACATTTGAGTCGACCATAGGGGTAGTACTAGTCTAGGAGGATGATAAGCTCCAAGAGCATGTCGGCTACTATCTCAGCCATGCTTTAGCTGGACCTGAACTTAGGTATTCCCATGTCAAGAAGTTGGCCTTAGCAGCTGTGTATGTTGTTCAGAGGTTGCGTCACTACATCTTATTGAGGACTACAACGGTAGTGGTGGATGTTAATCCTTTTCAGTATGTTTTGTCTCAACGGATAGTTGGAGGCAAATTCAACAAATGGATAGTCATTCTCCAAGAGTTCGACTTGGATTTTCAATTCACCAAATCCAAAAAATCCTTAGTTTTTGCTGAGCTCATTGCAGAATTTCCAGTAGAGGAAGATGTAGCCATTGAAAAATACTCATTCCCAAATGAGCATATCTTTTTGATTTCCACCTCTAACCCCTGGTACAGAGATATACTTATCTATCTCCAGACTTTGAAGTACCCTGCAGCCTTCTCGCGAGAAGAACGACGTAAACTTCGCGTCCATGCCAAGAACAACCTCATTATTGGAGATATTTTATATCGTAGAGGGGTAGATTTTGTTTTGTGTTGATGTCTTACCCATGAAGAAGCAGAGATTGTCCTAAATGATGCCCATAGTGAAGCAATTGGGGGTCATTTATCTGGGTTAGCAACGGCCCAGAAGATATTACATGTCAGTTATTTCTGGCCCACGATCTTCAAAGATTGTGTGGAAGCTGTGAAGCGCTGTCATCCTTGTCAGCTTTACACCAGAAAGATGCGGTCGCATCTGGCTTCGTTATTTCCCATCATCTCAGTGGGCCCCTTCATGAAGTGGGGGATAGATTACGTGACGTGCAACCCAGTCTCAGCTGGGGGGCACAAACATATCATTGTTGCTGTATATTATTTCACAAAATGGGCAGAGGCAATGCCCACATTTAAAGTTGACAAGGAAACTGCAGCTTTTTTCGTTTTCAACCAAATTATCGCACGATTCGGTATCCCTAAGGTGATTGTCACTGACCATGGCAGTCATTTCCAAAATAGTATGATGACTGAATTGACCACTATGCAAGGGTTTAGACAAGAACATTCATCTTCGTTCTATCCTCAAGCAAACGGTCAAGTCGAGGCTGTTAATAAAACTTTGAAAACTATTCTCAAACGTACTATTAATGCAGCCCATTCTAACTAGCACATCATGCTGTATCCTGCACTTTGGGCATATCGGACCAATGTGAAAACTGCTACAAGGTTTTCTTCTTTCCAACTTGTTCATGGAGTGGAAGCAATTACCCCGATCAAATGCGAAATCATGTCCTTAAAAATTGCTATTCATGTGTTACCTGATACGACTGAGCTGGAATAACATCTATTACATTTAGAAAATCTAGATGAGCAGCATAGAGATGCGCTGACAACAAATGAAGCTCATAAAAATAGGGTAAAAATCCAATACGATAAATCGGTCAAGCCTCGAATTTTCTCTGAAGGGGAGCTTGTTTTCCTCTGGGAGCAAGAAAAAGAACCCCTGGGGGCAGGAAAGTTCAAGTCTATGTGGTTGGGACCTTATGTCATGTTAAAGGTGTTAAAGAAGGGCACATATGAATTGATTGATTTTGAATGGAATAAGCTACCTGAGCCTAGAAATGGGCTCTACCTGAAAAGGTACTATGCTTAGTCTTAGCACTTTTTCCTGTATTTTATTATATGTATTTTTATGTACAATAGTTCATCGATTTTTGTTTTTTATACCATCTGTTGGTTTTTACAGATGTCTTTAGAGTGGTGCGTAGGTTTCGTCGATGGTGTCAGTCGCCACACTTGTAATTTGGCTTCAGCTGCATGTGTCATTTATTCGCTCTCAGGACAGCTAGTCACCTCAGGAGGCGCTTGTTTAGGTCTTGCTGCCAATAATGTAGCTGAATATAGAGCTTTCATTGAGCTTTTATGGGATGCTTTGTCACCTGGTATCACTCAACTGGAAGTTTGACTAGACTCTCATCTGGTGGTTTCCCAGCTTAATCGAGCTTATCAGGTGCGGAATCCTATTATATTACATTAGTTTATGCAAGTTAGGTTATTGGAAAGAAATTTTGAGTTTATTATATTCAATCATATTCCAAGAAATAAAAATTAATTTACTGATGCATATGCTAATTATATCTTGGATTTTCATTTAACACATTTTGCATAAAAAATATATAGTAGACACATAAAAAAACAATTGTAAATAAACTGGCTAAATATATATGTGTGTGTGTGTGTGTGTGTGAATATCTGTCCATATAGATAGGTCTAGTTTCTGATCCTCAGATCTAGTCATAACTGTGTAATATACAAAAAATATACAAAACATGGATCAAAGTCCATAAAATGCTCCTAAGTCTAAGCTTGACCACCCTGGTCCCCCCGAGCATCTTGATCACCCTGCTCTCGGGCTTCTTCAGCCTCCTCGGCTTCAATAGCCTCAACAGCATCTATATACACAAGTATTGTTCTCGCTACCCGCCTCATAAGGTATATCTAGACAGGTGGTATACCAACCACTGGCTCCTGCATGACGGCAAGGATATGATCAATGCATAAGGTAGGTACTCTTTGGGTAAGCCTGGCCAACTTTCCCTCAAGAACCCTAATCAAACCCTGGTCCTCTCCCAACACAAGACACACATACATGCATGGATTCCCAGCAGGGCGGACTGGTCCAATATCTGCATTTTGACATTTTAAAAGGATTAGACCTCTTATACATATGTATATATCTTTATAATTAAAATTCATAAAAATTTTGAAATTTTGAAAATAAAAATACTTGACTCTCCCCATGCTCCTCCAAGAGGGAGGACCAGGTCAGTATCACCTCGAAAATCTAACCCATCATATGGAAACAGCTCTAGAGCTGGTAACTGTCACTCCCACCAAAAGTAGAAGTCATTGTCATAGACCCTCTGGACCAATCCACCACCTCCCTGGCGGAGGAAAATCTCTCCCCACCTACTCATCCTAGGCTGACGGGGAGAACGAACTAGAAATGGTACTGCAGGACTCAAACCTAGCACCCTCTCAAAGAAAAAGGATACTAACATGCTGGAATAACCAAAATTCTTCCTCCTACCTCTTTTGCAGTCAGAGAGTTGTTTCCTCATTATCAAGATCACTCCCGAACACCAGTCATATAGGGCTCCCTGTATACAGTCCACTGCTAGTCTCATTTGGTTCTAAGTTGCAAGGTGAAGTGATGATGACCCTGTAACCCTCACTATAGTCCTCTTCAATACCTGTAAGGGAAAGTTGCGAATGTGAACAATAAGGATGCAGCTACCCCTATTTTGAGTGCCTGAATCGTAGTATATGTCTATATAGTTCTGTACACTTAGAAGGTCGTTGCCTCAGCCAGTACCTTCCAAGTTCACCGGAGCTCCCCATCATGATAAACCAGAAATGAAATAGGCATCTTCCTAAGTAACCTCTAGAAACTCACCTTGAAGGTCAAACATGCCAAGATCGTGATCCCAATAGTTTATCGAAAACCCTAATAGGTGGACATTTGACCGCATAGGTGAGGTACAGAAGAATTTAAATAACCCACTCTGACGTAAAACATTCACCGTGGGGGAATCTTGTAGATCTTATAGGTCCATGTCTTCATGTTCCCTCTCCCTCCACTCAAGCACCATCTTTCAATCTAATAAACAAGCAATTTCAAACCATTAGATTCATATAAAAATTTGATTTTTTGACCCTATATATTCTTTTTTTACCTCGCGCAGTGTGTGCTGCTGTCCTTTGGGCAAGTCGTGTACTGTACACAACTTTCCTTTGGGAAACCCACTTATAGAATGCGTGTACATGAATATTAACATACCATACCCGCGTACACAATGTTCATGCTTTGAGGGCACTTGAAAACATAAAATTTGGGTCCAAAATTGAAAATTGCTTGGATCAAATGAAAGAGCATGGAGTGTAGTTTTACCTGGCACTTGCGGTTTTGAGAATTGTCCACCGAATCGTCCACACGGAGCAATCAAAGGTAGAGGTAAAACTTGTCTTTTTTGGATATAAATCAAATGGTGGGTTTTTTATTCATATTTTGAACTATTTATAGAAAAATTATTTTCAAAGTGGGTTTTTTCCCTAAAGTTCATATTTTTTTTAAAAACTAATGCCATATCTTTTCTTCCATGTGATAGGTTTGTGGTCATTTAAAGTTGTTTTTTTCACTCATACAGGATGGGTTTTGGTCATTTCGCATGCATTCTACATTTATACCTAATCCATCTTAATCCTAGCATTAACACTTCGACCATGGACTATGGTATCTTTAACCATTAGTTCCTCATTTATACCATTGTTCTTCTGTGGATAGGGCTTTCCTCCCATGAGTATCCTCATTTAGAACCTACTTATTATCTTTTGATACTCATGCTGTAACTGTCATAGGTTTAGGGGAGTCTTTTTAGCTATTTTTCATGCCAAATTAAGCCTCATTTTGGTCTCTTTTTACAAGCTATCCCTTTTTAAGACTCCCCACCCTTATGGAGTTTCTTTAGGCCCAAGTCTAACTCCTCAAAACAGACTTAACTACCAAGTAAACGTTTCCATTCAAGCTCGTTAAGAATATGTGAATGGGCATCCACATTGGTGGTAGGTTATCTCTTTCTTGGACCATGTGGAATAATACGAGAAATGATCACTCTCTTTTCTACGGAATTGAGAAGAGTACTCTCAAGTATAGGTTAATCACTTTTCCGGACCTGAGGGACTAAATTTACGAAAAAGGAACACCCAGTATGAGCTCAGTTTTTTCTTTTTCGTGCTCTGGACCTAAACATGAAAAAGATTTTGAGTGTACTTCATGTCTTTGTCATGCTCGTTAAACACCAAGAACAAAGCATCGAGTTTATTGTTGTAAGCCCCATTTCTTGTACTCAAATGGATCTTTTCGAGTGATATTGATTTCCTTCACACTCATAAAACTCAAGCTATATGCTGCTCTTGAAGGAGCATTGGGTAGGTGGTAATTTAACCTTTTTTGGACCTCCTTGACTAAGTACAAAAAAGGTTCACATTTTCTTCTACGAAAGTTAAGAGAGTTCCTTTGTGGTATGTTTTATACTTTTTCGGCCTCAGGAGACTAAATTGGATGAAAAAGGACCTCCTTGGAGTCTTCTTCAGAGTTTTCAGACTCTCTAAACATGAAAACACCAAGTGAGCATGTACTAGTTTGGGCTCATAAAATCCACAAATCAGTAACACTATCAAGCATTATTCCCTCTTCTCCTCAAGCTTGTCAAAAAATGAAGAGAGACTTGAGTTGAATTTCCTGGACTCATTAAAATTTAATAGGGAAGATAAGGAAGAAGTTTTCTTTTGGTTCTCAATCAATGGAAGCATGTCTTCCTTGAACATAGCACTCTCTGTTTTTTCCGATACTCATGTCTTAGTGTTCACTTTCAGTTCAGCTATCACTTTGAGTTTCTTACTCCTCCTCTTGTCATTTCTACCTGGGGAATCTGATCATGTCTCCTACATGACAGATAAGTCTAGTTGTACTATCTGTAAAGTTAAAAGTCACCTTGGGTCATCTCTGTGTCGTGCTCACTATTCAAGGACTTAACCTTGTATCTAATCTATATCCTGATTCCATCACTGTCTTATTTGTTATTACTTGTGTCTCCCTTCCTTTACCCAGTTCCTAATCACTCTTGTGATCTGTTAAAGGATCTATTTCCTTCCTCATCATAGTATGGTTCTGCATCAGCACATCCTGACGATGAAGACCTAGAGTTTTTTGACGATCGTACCTTAGGATTCATTTTCATTATTGGTGAATTCCTTTGCTTCAGTTGTTGATTATCACCTATTGGTTGACAATCTGTTGAATCCCATCCATGTTCGACTTGAATAACATCTATTCACATGGCTTGGGTTGTACTGGTTCTTTGGGATTTTTGACAAAGACCTTAGCTTCATATCTATGGACTAAGTTGCACAAGACTATGTTGTGGTCTCTTACACAACTTCTAGATCTTTGAAGACTCATCATTATTGTATATTGTGGATTCGATCCACCTTTGTAATATACGTGGTCTTGTACCCGTACTATATGATGTACTCAAATATTGTAAAGGAGCTAGTGTTCCAGTATATTAAATATAGCATCCTCAAATATGACTTTGTATATGACATTATTATGTATTTGTTTCAGGTACTACCTCTGCTCCATTGGACTTCTGAGTACTCCAAGATAATGATTATAATGTATTTTGGCCATCATTTCCCTCTGACCTCACACATTAGGGGGCATATGTTATCAACCCAAATGGCACTTCTCCATCCGAGTGCCGACATTCCTTATGTTGGTATACAAAAGGACATATTAGGATTGAAGTTTGTCAAAACGCTATAGATGGGCATGACATGGGATGCATTTACCCTTGAACCAACTTGCCATATTATTTTTTTACTGTTGATTTGTGTACGTGACTATCCTCATTGCAACTCGCATACGTACGTGACTATTTCCATTGACAACTCACGTACTGTACTATCTCCATTGCAACCCGCGTACATCAGCGTACGCGGGTTTCCTTTAAGCAACTTGTGTGGCATACGCGGGTTACCTATATCAATAGTCGTGTACATATTGATTTGACATTAAAAAATATAAATCATGATTAATGGATATTATTTGGGTCCTAATCATTAACTATCCTAACTGTTTCAGCCTCCTCAACCCTCGAAACCACTCTATTTCCCAAAGTATAAATAGAGTCCTTGGGGAGGGCATTAATCAATCAAGTTTGGAGAGCAAAGTTATGCTGGTGGTATATCTTTAGAAGTATTTTTGATGTAGAACTCGGATTCCTTTGGTTGCATAGGAGTCCTTGTTATCAACCCAAATGGCACTTCTCCATCCAAGTGCCAACATTCCCTATGTTGGTACAAAAAAGGACATTTTAGGATTGAATATTGCCAAAACACTATAGATGGGCATGACATGAGATGCATTTACCTTTCAACCAGCCTACCATATTATTTTTCTAAGTGTTTATTGGTGTACATGACTATATTCATTGAAATTCGTGTACATACATAACTATTCCCTTTGACAACTCACGTACTGTACACGACTATCTCCATTGCAACCCGCGTACATGATCATATGCGGGTTTCCTTTAAGAAACTCATGTGTCATACATGGGTTGCCTGTATTAATAGTTGCGTACATCTCCATTCGACATTAAAAAATATAAATCATGATTAATGGAGATTAGTTGGGCCCTAATCATTAACTACCCCAACCATCTCAACCTCCTCAACCTTCAAAACCACTCTATTTCCCAAAGTATAAATAGAGGCCTTGGGGAGGGAATTAATTAATCAAGTTTGGAGAGCAAAGTTATGCTGGTGGTATATCTTCAAAAGTCTTGGAGCAGAAAAACTCAGAGTCCTTTGGTTGCAGAGGAGTCCTTGTCTCAGGCGTTGGGTTGTACACTTATCTCATTCACTGATTGTTAATAAAGAGAATTCTTCTTCCAATATTGTGTTGAGTCTCTTTCATGTATTATGGTTGATGAATATATTTGATTAAGCACTATATATATTATTTATCTAACCTGTCATATATACATGTATAATATTGTACTTGGAGAATTCGCTCTTTGCAGGTGAAGGAGGTGCATCCCTGAAAGCTTTGGATAGAAGCAGAGCGGAAGAAGATCAAGCTTGGATCAACCGTCAGCAATCGGGTGAGTCCAATATTTCTTCCTATTTCCTTTATGTACTTTAATAAAGCTAATTTTCTACAATTTTAGAAGTAAGTTGGTAACCCCAGACCCTAGGTTACAAGGGTGTTTAATCCTAAACAATAGAATTGGTGACTCCACTAGGGAGCCCAACCTGCTGTGGGTTTAAATCTGTAGATCCTTTCCCATTCTTTGCTTTGATTCAATGTGTGGTGTTTTGTCTTGGTTCATGCTTGTAGTGGTGTTTGAAGACCTTTATAATTTTTCTTTTTGTTGAAAAATTTTACTCCTATACATGGGTTGTTGTGCTACACAGTCGCGTACAGAGGTCTTCATATGCAGGTTGTTGTATTAGATAGTTGCGTACAATATGCGGATTGTTCTTGTGAACAGTTGTGTACAGTACGTGGATTGCTCTTGTGAACAGTCATGTACAAATCTGAGCAACAAAATTTGTGGGGTTGGGTTGCTTGTCCCTGTCCTTCTGTGGATTTTGTCTTGCTTAGTGTTCTTTAGTACTTCCATTCCACTATAGGTTTGATAGCCCTGTTAACCATACTTCGTGCTTTTTTTGTAAGCCTTTGAGTTTCTATTGCTTGGATTGTCTTTCTTTTAGCAATTTGAAGTGGATTTTCCTATTGGGTGATAGGTCCAAGTGTTGGTTGTCTGAATTAGTGATCAGGGTTCTAGATACCGTATGTCCTATTCTATTTCCAAATAGTGTTGGTTTGTCACTTGCCTTTGATTGATTTCAGTGATTTCCATTCATTGTGTCCTCCCAAGCTGGGTGTTTTCCAAGTCTTCCTTAGGTGGTTGATCTTTGGTTTTTATAAATATGCTTTACTTCATTTTGCTTACTTTATATAGTTTGATTATTCAAGCATACTCAATAATTTTTGCATTTAGGTGCATAGTAATCTTTGAGGAATTTGAAAAGTGAAAATAAAAGCATTGGAAACATTTGCATTCGAATTGCCTATGGTAGTTTTACTTTCAGTTTTTAAATAAAATCTCAAAAATTACAAAAATAAGTCTTAGTTTTCTCTTCCTTAGTTGTATTTTCATTAGTTTACATTTACAAAAAGAAAAAGAAAAAGAGAAGCTTGTTTTAAGTAGTGATCATTTGCTTTGAAATTGATTTATACACCTGTTTTTTACATTTCTTATCGAGTATATAACTTCATAGTCTTTCACTCCACTTGCCTTCTGAGTAAAAATAGCCCTTAAAATGAATGCTATAATTTAAAATTTATTAGTAATTTTTGTTTTATAGGGCCATACACCTACTAGCTTAGGATAGACGTGTGGGATAGGAAGTGTAAACTCCCCATAAGTACTTAAATTCAGACATAGTGGGCCATTCAATAGGTAAATCCTTCTCTTTATTGATAGTATCTGGGAAGATCCTCTAAAATGGGAGTTAAGCCCGAGGCCGCGTGGAGGCATTGGACTAAGGAGATAACCCTTTGATTCCTTTTCACAATGTAGACCAAGGTTTTTACGCATATGGGGATTCTGTCCTAGACAGAGTTTTGGGCTTAGCTACCCAGCCCATGTGTATGAATCAGGCTTGCGACTGTCCCCCCAGACTATTGGTATAGTTAAGGTAGCCTCTAGTCTCTTGACATCTAGGGTTTATACATAGGTAAACCGGAAGGCTATTTTCGGTTCACCTTGGAAGAGCTTGGAAGGTAACCCTTATTGAAAGTGTAGGAGGGTGATGGGTGATTCCTTCGCTTGTGCCTAAGAACCTCTTCAAGGATGCCAAGAAATTGTCTCTCAGTTGTCTTTGGGAAAGCATATCTTGTACACCTTGTGATTGTTGAGACCTTAGGAATTTTTTGTATTGATTGCTCCGTGGTTTGTCTGTGTTTAGCCAACCTTAGGGTTTGAATAGTAAAATTTACAACCATGGAGGACCAAGCTATCAAAAGGTCACAAAGGTTGCAAAACCTTCCTCCACTTATTATATTGGAACCTCCACCTCCCCCTCAAAGGCAGAGATTGGACAAAGACGGTTCTTTTGAACCGATAGGAGTTAGTGAAGTTTTGGGTTAGCCAGAACTTAGGGAAAACCATTTCAATTTAAACACGGTTGAGATAGAATACTTGTAGTCTGACGAGTTTGCAAGGAATTTTAATACACCTCTAACTGAATTAAACAATCTTGTGATTGTTCAGGTTCTTCCTTTCGATCCACCCATGATTGGTGTCCCTGTGGGGAGAATAATGTCTACTGTAGGAGAAAGTTCTTTTATTTCCACGTCAACCGCTCCGGTTAAAGGTGTGCCACCTCCCCCAGTAGGTGCCCCTAAATCCAGTATACCTACCACACCCTTAACTCCAGCAATCCTAGTGGTTCAACCACCGGCTCCCACAATTCTAGCAGGTGCTTCTCGTGGTATGGTCATTGGGATTCCTAGTGTACCTACTATTCCTACTTCCTTCGCACACACTGCCTAGAGTGGTCCTATAGGATCCTTGTCTTTTGTCTAAGGATTTCCTTAGAATGGGGGGCACATTCCCCCATTCACTCCATACGTAGGCCCAACACCCTCATATGTAGGGGTGCATTTTGGAAACACTAAACCTTATTATCAAGGTTTTAAAACTTCAGTTTCAGCTCCATTCATGAGCTCTCCCTTTTTCGCTTTTTAGCGGATGGATACCTGCACCTGTATTTCAAACCCCAGTTTCAACTGAGGTAGCCAGAACCTCTTATACTACACCTCACACAAATAATCATGTGGCTTAGAGTTGGAATCCATTTCAAAGCAACCCATCCACTTCACAACCAGTAGTAGGGGGCAACCCCACCTTCACATATGGGAATATGGGGGCAAGTCCCTCTAATCCCCAAACTTGTACTTTTAGTTCTCTAGTTATACCTAAGATTCCTTTCCTAGCAATGTTAAACTTGCTAGATTTGTCTAAATTGATGAATGATCAGGTGAGACATGATCCCTCCTGGCCACCCGTCCCTACCAAGCTACCCTCGGATATCTCAAAATTTGAAGGAAAAGTTGGTGATGATCCTGGAGCTCATGCCACCACTTTCCATTTATGGTGCTCTTCCAACTCACTGAACGAAGATTCAGTTCAGTTGAGACTGTTCCAAAGAAATTTGACGAGTACTATAGCAAAATGGTACATTGAGTTGCCTTCTGTTGCATTTAGCAGTTTTTGGGACTTGGCTAATGCTTTCCTTAGTCACTTCTAGCTTCATGTCCGATATGATTTCAGAACAGAATTGTTGTCTATCTTTCGGCAGAACAAGGCCACCCATATCTAGGATCACATCCAAGAGTGGAGGAGGCGGAAGATCCTTATTAAAGCCACTATTCCTCCTAAGTTCTTATTAGAATGGTTCCTTAAATCCCTATTGCCTTATATATCTAAGGATGTATCTACTTCAGGAGTGACGAATGAGGAAGAAGCTATCCTGAGGGCCCAGCAACTAGATTTGATATATTCTCAGTCTAGGATCTTATATAAGATTATCCCTGAGGCACCGAGGCCAACACATGATGCAGAGAAACCTAAGCCTGGACCCCATGTGATGGTGTGGTTGGTTCCATGAATTCTCCCACTATAGAATCTTTGGCCAAAAAACTCCATCAGCTGTCCATCAAACATTCTATGGCAGAGGTAGAAAAGGATGCCCCCTCACCCCAAAATGCAAATGTTTTTGCACAAACCTCTCAGAAGAGCAATCAACAGCCCAGTGGGAAAAAGAAGAGAGGAAAGAAAGGGGAGGGAAACCAAAACAAGCAAAAACCCACAAACAATGTTGATGGGGGCAAGAAAGAAAAGAATAAGGTGAAATTCCCATGTAAGTTGTGCCATGAAGATCACCTCACCCATATTTGTCCCCTTATGGAACAAGCTCAAAAGCTGTTAAAAGCTCAACAACCAGCTGTCCTAAAGGATCCTTTTCCCCAAGGACAAAATTCTGCTTTAGCTTCAAATGTAGCAGGGGGCACCCCAAATGACCCTGACCCCAATTATATCAACATGGTTTGATCCCAAACTTTACTACAGACCAGGAATAAGAACTATGAAAAAGAGACTTCGAAGAAGGGTAAGTCCATAGGTGAAACTTCTAACCCTCTTACGATTGAGAAACCTACCGAAATTATGCCCAACATATTGAAAGGTGTCTTTAAAAAGACCTTACATAATTCTAATGCTAGGGTTGTAGCAAACTACTCCGTAGTTGAAGACTTATCCCAGACACCTTGTGCAATGTCGGCTTTAGAGGTGTTACAGAGTTGTCCTGCCCAGCGGGATGCACTCTTAGCAGCCTTAGGCAGTATCGAGTCATCAAGTCTCATGGAAAAATTTAATTTGTCTGATGTCAAAATTTGCCTACCATATCATGTAGCCTTGTCGATAGATGTTATCCATGGTGTAAAGACCATTGGAAGGGCAGTTGTCGACGAGGGTTCTTCTACATGTGTTATGTCCTTGTCTTGTTGGAAAGCTCTTGGATCCCCAGAGCTGGTCCCATTAAACACCCTGCTTACTGATTTTGATGGAAGGTCATTCCATCCTCATGATATCCTACTGGCCTTTGAAATTAAGCTAATAGGGAAAGCGGTGTCTGTTGAGGTAGAGGTGATTGATGCATCTTTGGATTATAATTTTCTCTTGGGAAGAAGTTGGACTTATGCCATGTCTGCTATTGCATCAGCCGTCTTTTGGGTGGTAGTGTTTCCACACGAAGGGAAGATGGTTACTGTTGACCAACTCAACTTTACTCGAAAAGGCCGCATGGAATCTAATGAGTCCACTATGCCATTGGTTGATCAGGTCAAACCTGCTCAGAGAGCTTAGGGGCTGGAATGTATGCATCATTGATGGGCACATTTGATCTTCCAGCTCTTATTAATTATATAGGTTCTACGAGTGTGGGGAATTGCATAGCTATGGTTGTTAATAGGACTAATACTTGGATTCTCTCTTCCCACCATGAATCTGAAGTGCCCTTATTGGCAGCAGAAGTGGATTATCAAGATATCACCCAAACCGTTGTTGATCCCTTTCCGGTCCCCCTCACAGTAGAAGAGGAACTGGAAGAAGCCTATTTTCCTACTTGGGCAGAAAACTCCTTGCATTCTGCAGATTTCTTAGATATGGTTTTACCTTCTGATGAAGCCATTCTAGAAGCCATGTGCAAACGAGATAATATCTATGAAGATCTTCACCATCGATCTTATTTTCTTCCAGAGTTAAGCAGGATAGAGAATCAAGAGTTTCATATGAGACTGGAAGACGATGTTGATATGCCCATTAATCCCTTACCAAGGGAAGGAATGTTTGCTGAGGGGAATATGGAAAATATTTATGCTACCATCCCTATCAACATCTTTGTAAATCCTAATGTTGTGGAAAATATACATATCGGTGCAAACTTCTCTCCTAAGGAGATTGCGACCTATACATCCTTGTTTAAAGAGTTCTGTGATGTTTTTTCCTGGTCATATGAGGAGATGCCAGGCATTGATCCATCTATAGTCGAGCATGAAATCCAAACATACCTTGATGCTAAACCTATTCGGTAAAAGTTGAGACCTATTAACCTATGTAAAGCGGCGGTAGTGAAGGCTGAAGTGGAAAAACTGCTGAAAGCCAGTTTTATTTATCCCATAGATTTGACAGAATGGGTATCCAACCCTGTTCCTGTTGATAAAAAGCAAGGAACCATACGCATCTGTACTGAATTTCAAGATTTAAAAAAAGTCTGTCCTAAGGACAACTATTCCACGCCATTTATAGACCAAATTATTGATGCTTGCGCGGGAAATGAAGTCTTTTCGTTTATGGATGGTTTCTTCGGATATAAACAAATTCAAATTAAACCGGAAGACCAACATAAAACATCGTTCATTTGTCCTTGGGGTACCTTCGCATACAAGAAAATCTCTTTGGATTGAAAAATGCTAGGGAAACCTTTCAACGGGCAATGAATTTTTCCTTTCATGATATTAAAGTCATTGTCGAACCTTTCCTTGATGATCTTCCTGCACATTCTCGTAAGAGAAACGATCATCCATATCACTTGTGTTTAATTTTTTAACAATGTAGATACTATAAGATTCGCTTGAATCCCCACAAGTGCATTTCCTATGTCGAGTTAGGGAGACTGCTCGGATTCATTGTTTCTAACAAAGGTATTCAATCGGATCCATTTAAAGTTGAGGCCATTGTAAATCTTCCTCCTCCTCATTCTATTAGGCAGCTTCAGAGCCTATAGGGGATGTCCAATTTTCTTCAATGTTTCATTGTAAATTATGCCAAGATCACTAAGGGTTTCATGCGCCTGTTAAAACAGGACACCCCATTTGTATGGGATGAAATTTCACAACTCACTTTTGAGGCATTAAAAAAAGATTTGTTGTCGGCACCATTATTGCGCCCGCCAAATTACTCTAGGGATTTTATATTGTATCTGGATGCATCTAAGTTGACCATAGGAGTAGTCCTACTCCAGGAGGACGATAAGCTCTAAGAGCATGTCATTTACTATCTCAATTGTGATTTAGCTGGGCTTGAACTTAGGTATTCCCACATCGAAAAGTTGTCCTTAGCAGCTGTTTATGTTGTTCATAGGTTACGTCACTACATCTTACTAAGGACTACAACGGTAGTGGAGGATGTTAATCCTTTTCAGTATGTTTTGTCTCGATGGATAGTTGGAGGAAAATTCAACAAATGGATAGTCATTCTCCAAGAGTTTGACTTGGATTTTCAGTCCGCCAAATCCAAAAAATCCTTACTTTTTGCTGAGCTCATTGCAGAATTTCCAATAGAGGAAGATGTAGCTATTGAAGAAGACTCATTCCCAGATGAGCATATATTTTTTGTTTCCACCTCTGACCCTTGGTATGGAGATATACTTATCTATCTTCAGACTTTGAAGTATCCTGCATCTTTCTCGTGGGAAGAACGACGTAAATTACGCCTACATGCCAAGAACTACCTCATCATAGGAGATACTTTATATCGTAGGGGGGTAGATTTTGTTTTGCGTCAATGTCTTACCCACGAGGAAGTGGATATTGTCCTAAATGATTCCCATAGTGGAGTGTGTGGGGGTCATTTATCTAGGTTAGCAATGGCCCAGAAGATATTATGTGCCGGTTATTTTTGGCCCACAGTCTTTAAAGATTGTGTAGAAGCCATTAAGCGTTGTCATCCTTGTCAGATTTACACCAGAAAGATGCAGTCACATCCCGCTCCGTTATTTCCTGTCATCTCAGTGGGCCCCTTCATGAAGTGGGGGATTTATTACATGACATGTAACCCAGCCTTGGCTGGGGGGCACAAATATATCATTGTCGCTGTAGACTATTTTACGAAATGGGCAAAGGCAATGCCCACCTTTAAAGCTGATGGGGAAACTGCAACTTTTGTTGTGTTTAATCAAATTATCGCACAATTCGGTATACCTAAAGTGATTGTCACTTACCATGGTAGTCATTTCCAAAATAGCATGATGACTGAAATGACCACTATGCTAGGATTTAGACAAGAACATTCATCTTCGTTCTATCCTCAAGAAAACAGTCAAGTCGAGGTTGTTAATAAAAATTTGAAAACTATCCTCAAGCGTACTATTAATGCAGCCCGTTCCAACTGGCATATCATGTTGTACCCTGCAATTTGGGCATATCAGACCAATGTGAAAACTGTTATGGGGTTTTCTCCCTTCCAACTTGTTCATGGAGTGGAAGCCGTTACCTCGGTTGAATGTGAAATCCTGTCTTTAAGAATTGCTATTCATGTGTTACCTGATATGTCTAAGCTGGAAGAACATCTATTACATTTAGAACATTTTGATGAACAGTGTAGAGATGCGCTGACAGCAAACCAAGCTCATAAAAATAGGGTCAAATTCCAATACGATAAAATGGTAAAGCCTCGGATTTTCTCTGAAGGGAGCTTGTTTTGCTCTAGGACCAAGACAAAGAACCCCTAGGTGCAGGAAAATTTAGGTCTATGTGGTTGGGGCCTTATGTCATATCAAAGGTGTTAAAGAAGGGCGCATATGAATTGATTGGTTTTAATGGGAATAGGCTGCCTGAGCCTAGAAATGGGCTTCTACCTGAAAAAGTACTATGCTTAGGCTTAGCACTTTTTCTTGTATTTTATTGTATATATTTTTTATGTACACTAGTTCATCAGTTTGTGTTTTTATACCATCTGCTGGTTGTTTCAAATGTCTTTCGAGAGGTTCGTAGGTTTTGCTGATGGTGCCAGTAGCCACACTTGTAATTTAGCTTTAGCTGCATGGGTCATTTATTTTCCCTCATGACAGTTAGTTGCCTTAGGAGGCGCTTGCATAGGTCCTGCTACCAATAATGTGGTTGAATATAGAGCTATCATTGAGCTTCTATGGGATGCTTTTTCACATGGTATCACTCAACTGGAAGTCCGACTGGACTCTCAACTGGTTGTTTCCTAACTCAATTGGGCTTATCAAGTGTGGAAACCTATTTTATTGCATCAGTTTATGCAAGTTAGGTTATTGGAAAGAAATTTTGAGTTCATTACATTCAATCATATTCCAAGGAATCAAAATTCATTAACTGATGCATACGCTAATTACATCTTGGATTGGCATTTAACACATTTTACATAAAAGTATAAAACAAACACATTAAAAACATTTGTAAATAAACTAGCATATATATATATATGTGTGTGTGTGTGTGTGTGTGTGTGTGTGTGTGTGTGTCCATATAGATAGGTCAAGTCTCTTATCCTTAGATCCAGTCATAACTGTATAATATACAAAAAATATACAAAATATGGATCAAATTCCATCAAATGCTCCTAGGTCTAAGCTTGACCACCCTGGTCACTTGGACCACCCTATCCCCCCCGATCACCCTGTACATAGGCTTCTTTTCCCTCTTCGGCTTCAGCAGCCTCAACAGCATCTATGCACACAAGTACTGCTCTGGCTACTTGCCTCAGAAGGCATATCTAGATAGGTGGTACACCAACCACTAGCTCATGCATGATGGATGGGATGTGCTCAATCCGTAAGGTAGGTACTCTCGGGGTAATCTTGGCCAGCTTCCCCTAAAGAACCCTAATCAATCCCTAAAACAGGACACACATACATGCGTGGATGCCTAGCAGGGTGGATTGATCCAATATCTACATTTTGATAGTTTAAAAGGATTAGAAATTTTATACATATGTATATGTCTCTATATTTAAAATTCATAAAAATTTGAAAATTTGAAAATAAAAATTACCTAACTCTCCCCATGCTCCTCCTGGAGGGAGGACGAGGTTAGCATCACCACAGAAATCCATTCCAACATATGGAAACTGCTCCAAGGCTGGAAACTGTCGCTCCCACCAAAAGTAGAATTCATCATCATAGACACTCTAGACTGAGCCACCAACTCCTTGGCGGAGGAAGATATATCCCCACCTACTCACCCTAGGCTGACGGGGAGAACGAACTAGCAATGGTACTGCAAGACTTAACCTTGGCACTCTCTCAAAGAAGAAGGCTACTAATATGTTGGAATAACCAAAATTCTTCCTCCTATCTCTTTTGCGGTCAAAGAGATGTTTTCTCATAATCAGGATCACTCCCAAGCACCAGTCATATAGGGCTCCCTGCATACAGTCTACCGCTAGTCTCATCTGGTTCTGGATCACAAGGTGAAGTGATGATGACCCTACAACCCTCACTATAGTGCTCATCAACACCTATAAAGGAAAGTTGCGAATGTGAACAATAGGGATGCAGCTACCCCTCTTTTGAGTGTCTGGCTCGCAGTATATATCGATATAGTTATGTACACTTAGAGGGTCACCGCCTCTGCCGGTGCCTTCCAAGTTTGCTGGAGCTCCTCATCATGATAAACCGGCAATGAAATAGACATCCTTCGAAGTAATCTCTAAAGACTCACCTTGAAGATCAAACATGCCCAAATCATGATCCCAATAATTTATCAAGAACTCTAAGAGGCGGACATTGGCCCGCATAGGTGAGGCACAAAAAAACTTTAATAACACACTTTGATGTAAAATATTCACTATGGGGGCATCTTGAAGAGCTTCTTGGTCCATGTCTTCTTGGTCCAAGTCGCGTACTCTACACGACTGTCCTTCAGGAAACCTGTGTATAGAATGTGTGTACGCGACTATTAACATACCATACCCACGTACACAGTGTTCCTACTTTAAGGGTGTTTAAAAACATGAAATTAGGGCTCAAAATTAATAATTGCTTGCATCAAATGAAAGAGCATGGAGTGTAGTTTTACCTGACACTTGCGGTTTTGAGAATAGTCCACCGAAACATCCACACCGAGTAATCAAAGCTAGAGGTAAAACTTGTCTTTTATGGTTAAAATCAAATGGTAAGTTTTTTATTCATATTTTGAACTATTTATAGAAAATTTATTTTCCAAGTGGGTTTTTTCCCTATAGTTCATAATTTTTAAACTAATACCATATCTTTTCTTCCATGTGACCCGTTTATCATCGTTTCTAAGTTGTTTTTTGCTCATATAGGATGGTTTTGGTCATTTCACATGCATTTTGCATTTATACCTACTCCATCTTAATCCTAGCATTAACACTTCGACCACAGACTATGGTATTTTTAACCAGTAGCTCCTTGTCATTACCATTGTTCTTTCGTGGATAGGACCTTCCTCCCATGAGTATCCTCATTTAGAACCTATTTATTGTCTTTCAATACTCATGTTGCAGCTGTCAAAGGTTCAAGGGAATCTTTTTAGCTATTTTTCACACCAAATTGAGCCTCATTTTGGTCTCTTCTTACAAGCTATCCCTTTATAGTACTCCCCGCCCTTATGGATTTTCTTTAGGCCCAGGTCTAACTCCTTAAAACAAACTTGACTACAGAGTAAACTTGTCTGTTCAAGCTCATTAAGAATACATGAATGGGCATCCACATTGCTGGTAGGTTATCTCTTTCTTGGACCATGTGGAATAATATGAGAAAGGATCACTCTCTTTTCTACGGAATTGAAAAGAGTATTCTCAGGTGCAGGTTTATCACTTTTCCGGACCTGAGGGACTAAATTTACAAAAAAGGAACACTTGGTATGAGCTCAGTTTTCTCTTTTTCATGCTCTAGACCTAAACATGAAAAAGATTCTGAGTGTACTTCATGTCTTTGTCATGCTCGTTAAACACCAAGAACAAAGCATCGAGTTTATTGTTGTAAGCCCCATTTCTCGTACTCAAATGGATATTTCCTAGTGATATTGCTTTCCTTCACACTCATAAAACTCAATCTATATGCTGCTCTCGAAGGAGCGTTGGGTAAGTGGTAATTTAACCTTTTTCGGACCTCCCTGACTAAGTACGAAAAAGGTTCACCTTTTCTTCTATGGAAGTTAAGAGAGTTCTTCTGTGGTATGTTTTATACTTTTTCGGCCTTAGGAGACTAAATTGGACAAAAAAGGACCCCCATAGAGTCTTCTTTGTAGTTTTCAGACTCTGTAAATGTGAAAACACCAAGTGAGCATGTACTAGTTTGGTCTCATAAAATCCACGAATTAGTGACACTATCAAGCATTATTCCCTCTTCTCTTCAATCTTGTCAAAAAATGAAGAGAGATTCGAGTTGAATTTCCTGGACTCATTAAAATTTAATAGGGAAGGTAAGGAAGAAGTTTTCTTTTTGGTTCTCAATCAGTGGTAGCATGTCCTCCTTGAACATAGCACTCTCTGTTTTTTCCGATACTCATGTCTCAGTGTTCACTTTCAGTTCAGCTATTACTTCGATTTGCTTACTCCTCCTCTTGTCAGTCCTACCTAGGGAATCTGATCATGTTTCTTACATGACAGATAAGTCTAGTTGTACTATCTGTAAAGTTAAAATCTGCCATGGGTCATCTCTGTGTCGTGCTCATTGTTCAAGGACTTAACCCTGTGTCTGATCTATATCCTGATTCCATCATTGTCATATCTATTACTACTTGTGTCTCCCTTCCTTTACCCAATTCCTAGTCACTCTTGTGATCCATTGGAGGATATATTTCCTTCCTTATCACAGTATGCTTCTGCATCAGCTTTTCCTGACAACGAAGACCTAGAGTTTTGACGATCGTACCTCAAGATTCACTTTCATTATTGGTGAATTCCTTTGCTTCAGTTGTCGATTATCACCTATTGGTTGACAATCTGTTGAATCCTCTCCATGTTCGACTTCAATAACACCTATTCACATGGCTTGGATTGTACTGGTTCTTTGGGATTTTTTATGAAGACTTTAGTTTCACATCCATGGACTAAGTTGCGCAAGATTATGTTGTGGTTACTTACACAGCTTCCAGATCTTTGAAGACTCGTCATTATTGTAGATTGTGGCTTCGATCCACCTTTTTAATATACGTGGTCTTGTACCTGTACTATATGATGTACTCAAATATTGTAAAGGAGCTAGTGTTCCAGTATATTGAACATAGCATCCTCGGATATGACTTTGTATATGACATTATTATGTATTTGTTTCGGGTACTACCTCTGTTCCATTGGAATTTTTAGTTCTCCAAAGATAATGATTATAATGTATTTTGGCCATCGCTTCCCTCTAACCTCACACATTAGGGGGCATTTGTTATCAACCCAAATGGCACTTCTCCATCCGAGTGTCGACATTCCCTATGTTGGTACAGAAAAGGACATTTTAGGATTGAAGATTTCCAAAACACTATAGATGGGCATGACATGAGATGCATTTACCTTTCAACCAGCCTACCATATTATTTTTCTAAGTGTTTATTGGCATACGCAACTATATTCAGTGAAACTCACATATGTACATGACTATTCCCATTGAAAACTCGCGTACTGTATGCAACTATCTCCATTACAACCCATGTACTGATCATACGTGGTTTTCCTTTAAGCAACTCGCATGTCATATGTGGGTTGCCTGTATTAATAGTTGCATACATCTCCATTCAACATTAAAAACTATAAATAATGATTAATGGAGATTAGTTGGGCCCTAATCATTAACTACCCCAACCATCTCAACCTCCTCAACCTTCGAAACCACTCTATTTCCCAAAGTATAAATAGAGGCCTTGGGGAGGGCATTAATCAATCAAATTTGGAGAGAAAAGTTATGATGGTGGTATATCTTCAGAAGTATTAGAGCAGCAGAACTTAGAGTCCTTTGGTTGCAGAGGAGTCCTTGTCTCAGGCGTTGGGTTGTACACTTATCTCATTCACTGATTGTTAATAAAGAGAATTCTTCTTCCAATATTGTGTTGAGTCTCTTTCATGTATTATTTTTTTATGAATATATTTGATTAAGCACTATATATATTGTTTATCTAACCTGTCATATATACATGTATAAGATTGTACTTGGAGAATTTTCTCTTTGCAGGTGAAGGAGGTGCATCCCTGAAAGCTTTGGATAGAAGTAGAGCAGAAGAAGATCAAGCTTGGATCAACCATCGGTAATCGGGTGAGTCCAATATTTCTTCCTATTTCCTTTCTGTAATTTACTAAAGCTAATTATATGCAAGTTTAAAAGTAAGTTGGTAACCCCAGACCCTAGGTTACAAGGGTGTTTAATCCTAAATAACATTCCTTGTCTCAAAAGTTGGGTTGTACTCTTATCTCATTCACTAATTGTTAATAAAGAGAATTCTTCTTCCAACATTGTGTTGAGTCTCTTTCATGTATCATGGTTTATGAATATATTCTATTATGCACTAGATATATTGTTTATCTAACCTCTCATATATACATGTATAAGATTGTACTTGGATAATTTACTCTTTGCAGGTGAAGGAGGTGCATCCCTGGAAGCTTTGGAGAGAAATAGAGCAGAAGAAGATTAAGCTTGGATCAACCGTCAATAATTGGGTGAGTCAAGAATTTCTTCCTATTTCATTTATGTACTCTATTAAAGCTGATTGTCTACAAGGTTAGTAGTAAGTTGGTAACCCCAGACCCTAGGTTAGAAGGGTGTTTAATCTTGAACAACAATGTGTACGTCATAGGGATGTTGGAAAATAACCCTAGGCCAATAGCAGATAAGGAAGGAATGGAGATGTTGTCGATGGTAGTATCAATGGTGGGGATGACATGGTCCGGTGTGGTTGGCCCCTGCAGATCATATTAAGTCAATTGGTCAACCATCATGAGGAAACATCATAAGGTGAAAGATGGTGGATTCCACTGCTCTCATGGAATACATGTAACTACACCCGAGAAGTAGGTTATAGTCAAGCTAAGCATTGACAACCTTGATGTCGATCAGAACCATTTTATCGACCAATGATATGGGGACATTCAGAAGAATTCCTTGGGATTTTGGGGAGCGACTATCATAGGTGCGAAGGGAAGTAGTGGATGGTTGGAGGGTGGGGAATCCGAGCTTCTGCTAGACAAACATTGACATGACACAGGTGGATGCCCCTTCATCGACAATACATCGATGGACAACCAAATTCTGAATTGATACTAGAATCTGGAAGGTGATGGTGGATGGCATTCTTGGCTATCTATTATCCAAATCGAATGTGATTAACCTGAAGTCGAAGGGATCCAACGTTGAGTGCAGATAATAATGATTTTTGCTGCAGTGGGCATGTTTTCAACACTTCTAGAGTAGACAAGGTCATAGGTAACTGGGTCAAGTCGTCAACAATGTTATAATTCAAAGCAGCGCTAGCTCTGGTGTTGTTAGTGATATGTCGCATGGGGAATCACAAACCTATGGCTGCCCCATCAATGGGGGGTGTGGGTAGGTGAAGGGGTATTTTGGTTGTGTTGGATGTGGATGTTGTTGATGGGTCAGTGGTTTTAGTAATGGATATGTACTGATTAAGCCTATTCTATAGGTTGACTTATTCAGTTGTCATTGCCAGCAGGTGATGGACACATTTCTCTGTAGGAGGGGTCGTTACGGGTGCAAGTGGGGGAAAAGGTGTGGTTGAAACCAATCCTTGGAGTGGTAGCAAGTTTTGTAGCACCATAGGTTGAGCACCTGGTGGTGCTGGGCTGGGTTGAGCCTAGGTTTCCACGTTGGTGTGGCGCTAGGATTTGTTCTGGAGAAACTACTTGACACGGTCCATATGAGGGAATTTATGGGTGTAGTGACCATAGACGTTGCATAACTTGCACGGGTGGTTGGTCTGTAATGGAGTGTTTCATCCCAGTCGATTAGGATGATGGGGGTTTTGAGCTGGCATGTTGGCACTATTGTTGTTATGGGGATTTGGCTATTGGTCGCATCCTTGCAATTGGTTGTTACCTCGGTTCCTTCCGTGGTTTTTCTTACCTTTCCCTTGTTGGTCAGGAATATTTTGCTCAGCAAAAACTTGTCCCTTAGACATCGGAGGAGCCGAGGTGGGGGCCACAACAGCTTGCATGGGTGGCGCATAGTATGCTGAAGGAGCTGGAGGGGTTACAAATCTGGTCATTGGTCCCAAATATGGTTGCTCCAGCCAAGTTAGCGCATCGGTGTGCTGGTATGGTGCAGGCTTTACATAATAGGTTGTGGCTCCTAATTGAGCCATCATCCTTGAGTAATTGGTTATTTAGTTTGGTTGCACAACATTAGGGGTATTGCTTGTGTGCGATGGAATTAAAGGTTGTGACACATAGTACTATGGGTGTTTGGAGACATAACCAATGACACCATCCGTAGCATGAGATGCCCTTGGCATATCGCGTTGGGAGGTGTCAGCACGGGGAGCGTTTGGTATGATGGTGTATAGGTATCCAGACTAAGCATAAATCAAATCAAATTATTGAGCCTTCAAGATGGCCTCCTCCTTGTATTGAGTACATTCGAAGGAGATGTCCTTGGCTATGGGTGGTATCAAGGTTTTTAAGAACTAATCAAGAAAGATCTTGTCATCAAGCTGAATCTTGCACAGGCTACGATGTCACCGCCACTCATGGATGTGGTTGGTTATGTGGGTCACAATATTTTGGCAGCAAGACAACAAGATCTCAACTCCCTCGTTGTATCTAACATTAAGTTGGAAGTATTGTAGGAACATGAAGGCTAGGGAAGTGAAGTCAGGGTAAGAGTCTTAAGGTAGCTCAATATACCATTTGCTTGCGACACCTGTGAGGGTGCGCCGAAACATCCTAAGTCTGATCGAATCATACACAATGTTGTTTGATAAGAACCATAGATGAAATGACATAATGTGGTTTTGGGGGCACTCTCCTGCCTTCCCTTCAAACTTTGGAATGTCTAACAGGAGTTTGGTTGGTATGGGAGGCAAATGTGGTTGATGGCTAATTGGGTCATTGGTTAAGTTGGCCAAATTAGGCATGTTGAGGCGAGCCATGAATGGGAGGTTAGACCCAAAGTTGGTGCGAGAGGGACTGGTGATGGCACCAGAGTTTGTCGGAGTATGGTGTTTGTGCATGACTGGGGGTACCTGAGTTTGACTTCCCACAACGGGGATAGTCGGGATGGCAACAGAAGGGCCCCTGCCCCAGGTATGAAAGGTGGTACTATGAGAATGATAGAGTAGGTGTGGGAGCACCACTAATGGGTAGCGAACTCACAATGGCATGCGCAGTGGTACTAGGGCCACTGGCAGGGATGTTGGTAATGATGTGAGGTAGGGACATGGGTCTACTTCCAACCACCTCTCTAAAGAATGGATGAGGATTTACGCCAGCCATGGGGATATATGGTGCAATGAACAGGTTTGGCTCGGATTGATAGGAATCTGAGTCAAAATCAGAGTCTATGTGGCCTTTTGATAGTGATGAGGGTTGTCAAGGCCTCGATGGTGATGATCTAAAGACCTAAGCTGAGGGGGATCCCCCCTAAGTCCTAAGGAAGAACATGGTGGATCAATGGTGGCTTATGGTAGTAACCGGTAACGACTTTTAGACCCCAGTTTAAATGGCTTCCTATTGGTTCACAGGTGGTCACTTGGAAGCCAAGACTGCCAGAAGACAGCGCTTGGCATTTTCCTCACAAGGGTGTTTCTAGTCAATTGGAATGGGTCGTTTCCCGTTTCGCTTAGCAATTCCTCTCATTGACTAGCACTTTGGGGTTCTTGTGGTGTTCCTCACAATGAGTTTTAGGGAAAATCCCAAGCACTTCCCACATTTATCACGGTTGAGACTTATCTCCTCAAACCATAAGATTTGATTAAGTAAATTGGTTACTTTTATGGTTCGCTCAGGGTCATGAACTGAGTTTTGTTGGATTATATGGTGTGAATGTGTGCACTTTGTGTATGAGGTTGTGATTTTTACTTTTTCAATTATGAAAATAAGCAAATGACATTGGTTTCTCTAAACGGATAAAGCAAAGGGCTTGGATCAAAATAGAGTTTAAAAAATAAACCAAAACCAAAGTGCAATACAAACTGTAATGATGGAAAACTAATTGTAACTTGTGATGGATTAGTAGTGTTACTACCCCTCTTTTGTATCCCTAAAATTCAATAAATAGTGTTGGTATCTCAACAAAGTGGAAACAATTCCACCCGTATATCCACAAGTCACTCCTCAAATTCTCGGTGCTTAATAATGAGGACCCGAACGCCGTGAAACCCCCAACGGTTTCCACTCCCTCTAGCTACCAAGGTCACTTGTTTTTAATGGGAAAGAACAATTAACAAAAATGAATGCCTATTAATAAGCTTACTCAACCCTATCTTATCTAAGAATACCCCAAAGGGTGATGATCGAGTAGAGGAGGAAGGGTTGAATAACATTGTTAATTTCCAATGTTTTAATAATGAAAAATAGTATATAACTTGCAGAAACTAACATAAAAATAGGCAAATTTCACATGATAGTCAACCAGTGGCAAATGGGTCATTCAGACAAGAAAAACAAATGGAAAACTGGTTCAAAATCAGACAGGTCTCTTCTGACTGCTAGACAGTGGCGACTAAGTCGCACAGACAGACCACACAGTAGTGACTAGGTTCGCTTCTGAGGCAAAAACAGTAGTGACTGTGCCCTAGGAGGCAAGTTGCACATTTTGGGACTCGTGTCACGAATGGATCACGGGTTTCATATTGAAATAAATGACTGGGTCGTGCTTTTCAGCCCGAAAGCATCGACGGCTGACATAAATTGGAAAAAATAAAAAACAGAGCCAGTAGTGGCTGACTGGGATAGGTACTTCAGCTATACAGACTCATATCGACCTTGTGAGGGCCCAATCAGGAACATCTATGAAGAAAAACCTGCAAAAAACTTGTAAAACCAGGGATCCAGTGGGATCGACCCAGTATGGTCACCAAAACTATAATCAAGTTTTCACCTTGGTTACATGCAAATGCACCTCCCTTACATCAAAGGGATAGAAGGGTAGAGTTCAAAATGGAAGGGCTAGCTACAAAACAAACTATTAGCAATCACAATAAACAAATGAAAACAATCTATAAAACTAAACAAGCAACAATGAGAAAATTATACCTTCTGATTTCCTTGAAAGTGGGCCACCATGCCCTGACTCAGAATGATACCGCCTCTCCCCTGGTTTTGGTAGTATGGAGGAAGACTCAACACAGAAAAATAGGAAAAGGTGGGCCAATGGAAAGATTGGCAATGTGAGTATTTTGAGAAGGATGGCTCCTCAACGTACTCACGCAAATATAATAATGGCAGGGAGGAATAAGTGAATCTTGTGATGGAGACCTCCACACTATTTTATAGTTTTTTTTGTTCTTTTCTATCTTTTAGGGTTTTGGAACCCTATTTAGGGTTTTTAGCCATTTTTGGGGTTTTTAAGCCCCTTTGTAGGTGTTTATCTCTTTTGAGGGTTTTTAGGCCCTCTTTTTATATTTTTTGAGCTTTTTGAGAGAGCATAAGGTTAAAACATAGTTATGGAGGTCAAAAATGAGGAAAAAGGATAGGAAAAAGATGTATGTATATGGTTTAGGCCATGTAGAGCTAGTTAAGCATTTTTTGAGTTAACATACCCTAAATTCAATTTATTATTGAAAGACATTTTTCTTTAGATATATTATCCAGAGAATTTTTTTATTTATGGGATCATGCTCAAGTTGCACTTACAGCCCACAAAGCTCACACCGAAAAGGAGTGGATGCATTCTTGGTGTTGTGTTGTGGTTGCTAACATTGATCACACTCCAAGGCCATGGACACAATCTTGGTGTTTAAATGTCGAGGAAAATAGTTTTTATTTATTAATATGTTTCTCCTCTGTGATAATACATTAGGATAAATGAATTTGAATTATATCATGATAATGATGAACCTGGCTAGCCATTCGGCATGGACATGTATGGCACTTGCATGTTGAAGAAGAAAAGTGGAGAGAAAGACAAAATATCTAAAGGAGAAGAATACCATGCAATCCAAGGATGGGTTTCCTTTGGAATATTGCATTAAGGATGTGTTTCCTTTTATTGAAGACCATGCAATCCAGAAATGGGTTTTCTTTGGTTGCTTGCATGAGGTTGTCAGGACTCAGACAAACTTCAGAAGTGAAGTGTTATATTTAGATGGATAATTAGATGAGATGAGTGCCTACAAATTCAAGTGAAAGATATCAAGGAGTATGGAAGAAACAATCGTGGAGCTCTGGATGGAGATGAGACTAAGAGGGGGAAACTCTTACCCTTCTTTTTCTATTTTTTTTCATTATTTTTCTAGCGAAATAAAGTTGTTTATATGCATTTACAAATGAAACTCTAATGTTTTAAATTGGCATAAATAAGGAATGTATTTTGAAATAGTTAAATTTCTATAATGAAATAAAGATAAATAAATGAAGTCCTCTATATGCATATGTTGAGTTAAACATGGATGCATGAAAGTATTTTGAACAAAGAATGATATGGTTGATCCTTCATAAAAGGATGGCATTCTTTTTACTACCATTACTAGGTTAATGAGTTTATGTTAAATGATTGCAGAGGAAATCTTTCAATTGAAAGTTGTTGTTGTTGTTGTAAAAGCTAAAGAAGATTGAAGAGAGATGTGAATTGATGATGGAAGCTGATAGGAGGTTCTATTATCCCAATAAAGAATAACTAAAGTGAATGGTCCATGTGTTGAGTTGGAAGGTCAAATCCAGTAGGAGCAGCATGAAGGGGTTCGATGGACCGGGAATTGAAGGTTCAATTTAAGAGATGCAATGCAGAAAAGAACCTGTAAGTGTTTGTGCAAATGGAATATATGATGTGGGAAGAGTCCTCCCATGGGTTTTAAGGAATGTACTTTTGTATTTAAGCTGAAAATTTGTGTTCATGAGTTTTGAAAAATAGAGTATCGAGGACGGTGTTGATATTAAGGGGGTGGGGAATGTAGTGTCCCCAGCTGAGACCCCTAATTGTATCATGTAAATATTGATATGTAATGCCTATATGGAAGAATAAATGTGTAATTTTGAATTTTTCTTAATAAAAATATAAATAGTTGGCTTCGGTAGTGACCAAACACTGAAAATATGGGGGACAAGTAAATTCACTAGAGGAAGGTAAGAGGGGTTGTAGATGGCCTAGGGGAATATAATATTACCCTTTTTACACCTTGTGAACCTAAAGAAAGACCCCTTGTTTCTAACCAAAGATTTAACATATGTTTTAATCCATAAACATCTTTTAATTGTTAAGCTTGATTAAGAAGGGATTAGATGGGGAGTTAATGGTGTCTATGACATGTTTCCTTTGATGAGAATAGTTCCCATGCAAATTTGGTCACAGTGGGGATGACAAGGGAGAAGGGGGAAAATTCGTGGAGAAATATGTGATGTAACACCCCGGTTTTGACCCCGTTGCATTAAATGTACATGATGTATATATTATAAATGATCATGGTGCGGAGCTAAAGGCCAAGGCCCCGCCATTAATTGGTTATTCTATGTTTCGGATTTAAATTGTCACCGGTGGTTTATCGGGGCATGCAGCATATATTAAGTTTGTCATCATGTAAATATGCATCTTTAATTAAAATGAACCCAACCAGCTACGTTCGCGGCAACTAAATTGAGAAGGGGCATGATTTTCACAAGGATAAGGGTGGGGGAAATGTCAAACTTTGGTCAATGGGGGAAAAATCCATGTGTCATCTCTCCTTGTCTTACCCAAATACCACCATTAAAAACTGTTGCTGTTAGCTGAGGCAGTTATGGCTGGGAGTGGAGTGTGGAAGGACTGTCAGTCCTTTCCCACATGCACACTCCACCAGTGGATTGAACCTCACGTTGGGTAGAAGAATGACCACTACGCATTCTCGTTGTTGTTTTGTTCATCCACGCGCATGGGCTGAGTTGTTCACCCTCATGCAGGAGTGGAATTTTTGTTCATTCTCATGCACAGGACTTTCCTGGTTTTACCCGTGTAGTTTTTCCTCTACGGATTTGCGGGTGGTGTGGCTGTATCCTTTCCTCACATGCTGATTTGTGGGTTCTGTGTTGTTGTGACTCACACAACGAGCTGGGAACCGTGCTCTTTCATCCACGATTTTCCTGTGAAGGGCCATTCATGTTTTCGGCTGTATGACCTCCTTAAAGACTGGTATGGCCGTGTAATTTACTGTCATTTCGATGTTGAGATTGGGACTGTTGTTCTCCCCGTGAGTTATGGTTGCCGCCATTCTCCTCAAGATTCATCGTGCTATTGTGGTCTCCCTTACATTGTGATTGTTGTGGTCTTCTTTACATTTGGGGTCTGGTGCAAGTTTCCCTCACGCACAAGTTGGGAGTTTGTATTTTCTCTTCCCCAGTGTGGCCTGTGTAAGTCTTTTCCGCTGCTTAGTTGTCCAGGATGGACTGTTGTTTTCCCCATGTTGTGAATTGTGTGTGCTGATACGTTTGGGGCCTGTTGAAATTCGCTTGGAAGTCGTTTTCCCTGTTAAGCTGTAACAGTTGATTGATTGCATGTGTGCAATGGTTGGTCTTCATACGGTGTTGGGAGCAGGGATGGGGGCTTGGTTTTCTTGATAAACCTGGTGTTTGGAAGCCACACAGACAGAGAT
The DNA here is from genome assembly GCA_001517045.1 of Pseudotsuga menziesii. Lineage (NCBI taxonomy): Eukaryota > Viridiplantae > Streptophyta > Pinopsida > Pinales > Pinaceae > Pseudotsuga > Pseudotsuga menziesii. The sequence goes on from LPNX010301903.1 coordinate 434,444, forward strand.
AGAGGGCTGGCTTTCTTCTCCACAACCCCTGAATAGCACTGGAAGGGAATGTAGGGCTTGAGGGATTGTGTAGCAGAGAAGGGACTGATTCCTTGTGTTGGGTGTGTGTGGGTGTCTTAGAAGTCAGGCTAGTTCTGGTGTAGGTGTTCCTAGCTCTTTAATGGGCTCACCAGCTTAGAATTTAGCCTTTCCCAACTCCTGGATGGCCTGATAAACCTGACCATGTTGGCTTGGCTATCTTGTTGATGGCCTGATAAACCCAACTGTGTTGGATTTGCTGTTTTTTGTGTATCCTTGGCTATGTGTAAGCTTGCTTGTTCCCTATTACTTGGAGAATCATGCCCAACTCAGGGGTGGCAGCATTGCTGAGAGATTAAGGAGCACGCTGCCCTATGGTTGGGTGGAACGTTACAGCGACGTAGCTGGTTGCAGAATGAGTTCTTATAAGATAAGTAACCTTGTCTATTTTACTTCTGCAATCCTATTTATTGTTAATGATTATGATGAACATGCTAAATGGATGCTTGTATGAATGTATGTTGCTTCCACTGTGTATGATAAATGGTTAAGTATGCATGTTCTAGTTTAAAGCATTTAATTTCAGCATATCATCAATTTTTATGAATGCACATGTTCATGGGGGGCGGTAGCCCAGATGGTTAACGCCATGGTATCATCCTCTTCGCCGGTCGGAGGGTCGGGGATGTTACATGTGAGGGAAGAAAGAGGAAAATGTTGTTGCGTGGGGTGTGTGAACCCTAAAATAGAGAGGTTATGGGGTGATAAATCATGTATTGAGGTGAACCTAAATCCTAGAACCTCATTCTTAACTATATTGGTCTAAATCGTTTTCCCTGAACTATTCTTATGGAGTTGAATTTGACTATTTATTTATGTGGTCAAGGAGATGGTAAATTTTACATGAAATACTATGGTGGATTTGATAATCAGTAAACAGTAGTGATGAGTTTTCAATGTGGTGAAAATTGGAAAGAGGTTATAATGGTAAGTGTATTATTTGGCATGGACTTGGCTGTAGTCTGTATGTTTTTCCTAGATTAGTGTGTTTCAACTATTTTTCTTTTGAATCGTGAGGAAGACTGGGATGTTAATTTTCCTATTTAGAAATGAACCTTGGGTAAATGGGGAGAGTATTCTGCTGAATTCACAATTCCTAGCTCAGGGGTGGTCTTTGAGTGCTGAAATAATATAGGCCAAGCAAAGAGATATGATTGCATGGAGCATGGTATCCATGAAGCTAGTTTCTCGTTGTTGATAAATTTAGATAAGTGCTTGATGTTTAGCATTATCTTGTTCTTTCTTATGAATTTGAATATGTTAAAGAATCCAATGGTGTTTGTTGTGCATGGTGTAATATTGTTCATTTGAATATATGTATGGATTAAGCTACTTCCCCTATTACATTGCCATGTATGGAAAGTGCATAGGTAAAGTAATAACTATGTTGAATTACTAGGAGTTACAGAGTTGGATTGTATATTAAATGTATTCTAGTTTCAAAGAATGAAATTGCTAAGGATTAATGGGAAAATAGTGTAATTGTTTTCTCTAAATGGATAGTAGTTCAGTGGAATGGATTGAACATGTACATAGTTGTTTTCTGGCTTGAAAGGTTATTATGTAATTTTATAAGTAAATATCTTTTTTATGGGTTGTTATGAAGCTCTACTTGTGAGTTGCCTTGATGTTTTAAGTTTCTTGTTTAGACTTGGGGCTGTAACATTTCATTGCTTTCCCAGTTTTAGTTAATTATTGAAGAAGGGACAAAGTACTTTATGCCTCAACCATGGATTTCTAGCCTTGAAGTTTATAGTTTGAATTCTTAAGTTCCTTATGGTGTTTTCCATTATGAATTCATTATAGTTTGGGAATTCAAATGGGACCATGTTTTTGAGTGCCCATTTACCTATGTTTATGCTTGAAAAGAATAAAGTGGAATTAGTGTTGTTGTTAGTGCAAAGTTTATGTTTTTCCTTGAAAGATTAACTATGTTTTCTTAGTTGTTTGCTTGAAGAATTACAAGATCTAAAAAGATATTTTTATGGTTTTAAACTTTGTAATTAAGCTAAATTTTTAGGGATGTTACTATCATGTGGGTTGAATATCCTTTGTATGTTTTCTTGGTTGAATTGTTCTAAGTATTGTGCTTATTCTTATTCTTGAAGTTAGTTGTTTAGCTTAGTCGTCCTTCACCCTATTTACATGTAGAATTGGTCTATCAAGGAACGGCCTTGGTTAGTTACCTGTGGTAGTTTTTCTTTGATTCGTTTTACCTATTTTCTTCGATATGTTGTGGTGTTAAACCATGGGATTAACATGTACCTTTTCAGGCAAGGATTCAGTGACAAGTCATGGCGGAAGACCTTAGTTGTTTATATATTCATTTCCTTAGTTGTTTTATAATTTTTGGCTATGTGTTGGTCTATGGAGTCGATTAAATTGAGATCGTTGGTTAACGGTTTCGAAACTTAATCATGACCATTGATTGTCGTGGTCCTGACTTCTGACGTCAAGAAGGCCAATTTCCAACAGTAGAATGTGGAAATCAGGAGTGAAGTTTTGTTGCTTTGGTTGTGCATGTCGACTTATGACTTCTCACATACGACATCGGAATGGCCATATGTTGATGTGGGAATGTGGAAGTTGGGAGTGAATTTTTGTTGTTTAGGTTGTGTTTTGACTTCTAACTTTCGACGTTGGAATGGTCAAGTGTCAATGTCAAAATGTGGAAGTCATGAGTGAAGTTTTGTTGTTTTGGTTGCACGTGTCAACTTCTGATTTCTAATGTCAAAATGGCCAAGTGCCAACATCGGAATGTAGAACTTAGGAGTGAAGTTTTATTGTTTTGGTTGGGCATGCCGAAATCTGAATTATGATGTTGGGAACGCTAAGTGTCAACGTTGGAATGCAGAAGTTGGAAGGAGGGAGGTTTGTTATATTTTTTGTGGGTTTCCCAACTACTGACTCCTGACATCGAAAGTCAGAAGTCAGGAGGTTTGTTATGTCTTGTTTGTTGGGTGTTCCCTCTCCTAAATATCGACATTAGAAGTCGAAAGTTGGGAGGTTTGTTTTATTTTTTTGTGGTCATGTCAACTCCTGAATCTCGACGTCGAAAGTTGAAAGTCGGGAGGTTTATTATGTCTTTTTTGTTAGGTGTGCCAACTCTCAACTCCCAACCTCGTAAGTAAAAAATCAGAAGCTTTTTATTTATTTTGTTTTGTTTTTTGGGATTGTCAACTCCTATATTATGACACCAGAAGTCAAAATTCGAAAGGTTTATTAGGTTTTGTTAATGTAATGTGTCGACTCCCATCTCCCGATGTTATAAGTTAAAATTCGAGAGGTGTTACTTGTTCTTATGTTTTGAAGTGTCGAATTTTGACTGTCAATGTTGGGATCAACATGGAAAAGTTGGAATCGACACAGGAAGTTTGGGGTTGGTAGTGATGAATCAGAGGTGAATTTAGGCCATTGGATCTGTTTGATGTGGTTAATCTTAGCCATTGGATATTTATTAAAGGTTGATTAACATTGTGAATTGTTGTTCAATGATTTTTTAACATGTGATTAATGTATTATTAATCTTTTTAAGTTATTTAAATCTATCCTTTTGATTATTGTTGTTTGTTTAATTTTTGGACATACTTTCTTCATTGTTTAATTAATTTCATTATGTATTAAGAAGTTTTGGATCTTCTATCAAAGCTCCATCGTGATTCTTGGTTGTCGGTGGTATTCATGTGGCCATGTAGTGCATGGGGTGCATTACAATCTGGTATTGTTATTTAACACTCGCTTGGGAGGATAAATCCAAGTTGGACCAAATTTCTTAGAATAGTTTCCTTTCTACATTCCACTTTCATAGTTACAATCTCCAAATAAACCTACTCTAATCCACTCATCATAATAATTAAAATCAACAAAAATCCATGACAAAATATTTATTTTTCAACAATGTTACTTAACTATTTTGGTACTATTCTACTTCACAATTATATTTGATTAAACCAATTATGTGTCATATATTAAACTGTCTCATATGTTGTTATATTTAAATTTGTTTTTGTTGCTTTCTTGTTCATGTGTTTCAAACTCCTATAAATTCATTTTTCATAACTTGGCTTCATATCCTTGGTTTTTTATTAGGGACCACCCCCCTTGGCTTCGCTAGGAGTTGGATTAGGTGGAGGAGTTAAGTGTTAAGTTACAATAAGATTGACTCATGACTTTCCCCCATGGATGCACCCAATGGATTGAATATTTCTTCCACGTTACCCGAGGTCCATATTAGGAAGCAACCTTTTTTGGCATCATTGTCGGGGATAAATCTTTTATTCCAGGAATACAACTTTTGTTTTCCATTTTTTTTGTTTTTTTCTTTGTTTGACGAATATTTAGAATAGATTTTTAATTTTTAACCTGGATACTCCACTAAAATTTTGCATTTTTATAAAATTACAAAGAAAAGAAAAAATTATAATTTTGGTGAGAAATTCTTAAATTCATATTTTTATTTTCACGTGGTGACTGCATTGAAAGGATAAAATCCTTGTTTCTCATTAATTTGTGAAGAATTTTTGTGTGTAGATTCAATCCCATGCAACACATTGAAAACCTTAAAGTTTATCATTTGATAGCTCTAATGATTCAATACAAGATGCACTCCATGGTTTTTTCACATATATGCTATTGATAGACGATATGGATGATGAAGAGTTTGGTTCTCAGACTCCCATATTGTTTCTTCCCATCAATTTCTCAAGCATCATTGAATTCCCAAATGAAGAATATGATTTATCTAATTATAAGAGGGTATTTATAAACTTTGGTGAATACAAGTACTTCAGTGTTCATTACCATTTTGTGTAAACCAATATCTTTATATATTTTCAGCTTCTTCATAGCCCTCTTCACTATCTATTTTTGTCAATAACAAAGGAACTCAACAATGCCACCACATGTTCTATGGGAATGAATCTACTAAAATAGAGCTCTATGAGAAAACAAACGTTCTCCTATGATTTGATTCACTACGGTAGTTAGTTAGACAGGGAAATAGACTCAATTGAGGTTGGTTTTGGAGTCCCTAGACCATTAGCCCATCATCTGGTATCCTTATGCTCGTCCTGCTTTTTCTTAACGTATTATTCAATTTTTTTGGATCCTTCTTCCCATGACTTGCCTTCATTTTCTTTATCCACTTGATCCTTTCCATTTTTCTCTGTGGAATCCTTTTAAACCTCATCTTGTGGATTCCTAGAGTTAACTCTAGGAATATATGTGTTAACTCTAGGAATTATTCAAAATATTCCTTCCATACAACGAAAGATTGCTAGTATGTGACAACCTTGTGAAGATTGGATTTCATTATATTTTGATACACCCTCTAGTATTCTTCATATTCTCCTATATATATGGGGAAATGCTCATTGTTGAATACTATATAGATCTCTCCCCACTTATAGGTTGGAATTTCTTTGGTATTAGGATCTGTGTCTCCATACTAGGTAGTGACCTTCTTATCTTCTTCCTTTCCTGAAGATGGCTGAAGTATAAGCTTTATTTTTCATTGAGCTCACCTGTAAGCCATAACTATATCTTTTTTTTAGTCATATCATCATCAAATATTGTTACAAATATTATTGAACACAACAACAATAATGTATACCATGGGGAGATATTACTATGTAATTCCATTTATGTAACTAGTTGATAGGTCTCTTCAAACTCTTAATGGATCATGTTGAAATATTTTAGTGAATTGAGTAACAAGTTCCTTTTAAACACCATATGCAAGAAATATTGGAGTGTAAATGTGAAACAAAAGGTTATTTTATTCAACCAAAGCATCAACCCTCCCCTGGGCTCAACTTACCTGGTTTGTAGAATACTTTTTTAGTTAAGGTGAATGGTGCTTCTCATGTCAATCCATGGACAAGGCTAGATTTTTAATCAAATGCACAAAGTGATTTGCTTCAGATAAATGCAATGAGAAATACTAGAGTCTAAGAAAGAAGTATTCCATTATAATTACACTATTGTCATCGAGGTTTTTTTCTATTTTTTTAGAATTTTCACTAATATGCCATAATCTTGGACTAGATATAGACTTGGGATTATCATTACTGGGGAAATGGGATGGTAGGAAGATCCTCTCTAGAAAAAAAAATTCCTTGAAGGGGTCATTTTTATGCCATGGATTGAAAATATACTGTCAATACTACATGCATGAGCACACTATGACTTGGACCAAGTTACCTCAATATCAAAAAGCCCTTAATCCTAGAAACAACCTAGTAATAGGTATAATAGTGTAGTGGGTTGAACAAAGTGTTATATGGTTTTGATTTCATGAATGTGAAAGGGTCTTTTATCGAACATCAAAGAATGGTTTTTTAGGTGGCAATTTCTAAGTGGGTTATTACTCTTACTTAGGCTATTGTATATATATGAAAAGGAATTCAAAGTAATCAATAAGGAGTAAATGAATTGTTGTAATAATTCTAAATCAACTTAGTTTCAAACAACAACATACCAACAAATCCCAAGATACCAACCCAAAAGGGTCCATTCCTTTTAGTGAAACCTACTAAGAAAATGAAGTCTCACTCGAAGTACCTATGTGGACTACAAGAACTAGGTTTCTTCAACAAGGAAGGAGAAAAACACAACATTATAGCAAATGCAACTCTGATGGGATGAAATATTCAACAGGTCATTCACTTTAACATAGTTCATATCAACCAACTAGGACATATAACCAGGAATACAATAGCATAGTTATCATTCATTCACTATTTCATTAATCACCTTTAATTATCATTTGATACAATAGTAAACAAAGGAATAGATCACACAACATCATAACACATTTAACACCAAATATTTTAATGTGGAAATCCAAGATGGCAAAAAACCATAGAAGAATAATTTATAAAAGATTTGCAACAACATACTACTTTATGTATGCACACACATCCTATAGACTTCTCTCCTCAAATACTTACAATATATATGCACACATATCCTATAGATCATATCTCATCCATGCAACTCTACAATTTTCACTTCGACACACCCAAAACAATACATCTATCGTCTAGTCGAAGATTAACAAAACATGTAAGTTCTTATTCCAAAAACTAGCTAACCCTAAAAATCCCATCCCATTACATATTTATAGGCTCTTCATAGCCCTTTTTCTTGTTCCCACTACCTAATAATATTAATGTAAGTGGAAAAAACCATTAACTTCCTAACCAACACCACGGTTGGACTTCATCAAAACACCTAACTTCCTTAAATATCGACTGTTTCTTTGGAGTTTTCCACTTTGTCGCATCCCCATTCACAATGAAATCATTTTTCTAAAACTGGTGCCGAAATTTTTCCAAAATTTCCTAGATCCAATGCCCCCAACACTCACATCTAGATCATCCTAATCCACTTTATGTTTGTGCTACTGGTGCTTTCAACTTCGAGAAAAAATATTCATAGAATTTCTTTGCTAGATCAACACACCACTTAACATCTTGTTTTTGCTTGGAGACTTCATCAAAAATTTCTGAAATGATATGACCTTCAATTTTATCTACTGTCCATGTGATGGCCTTCTTAATTTCTTTATGTTCTTGGTTGATCACAAAATCAACCCTCTCAACCTCTCTTTGGAGTTCTTCAACTTTCTCAATTATCTTTTATTGTTAGACCCTTAACTTGTTGATTTCTTCTTAAAATTATTTATTCTCTACAACCTTTCCCATTGTTTCCACCAGTGCTAGAGTATTCAACAGACTCCACATACTTGCCATATTATCCTGAGCTTCTCCCAATTTGGTAGTGATGTCCTGCAACTCTACATCTTCTAACAACGAAGCACAAGTATGATATATATCCTCATATATCTTTGCATATTGAGATTCGTACTCCTTTATAGACTAGATGGTCACTTTTACTTCGGTCTGTCATTGTTCAGCCACCTCAGGGGATGTGCTTGGAACCAACTTGGCCTCTAATTCCTCAAACTTTTGGAAAAAATCCTGTGATGACTCTGGTTATTCACTATTTTTTGTCCTTAGGATCCCTTTCCTCAACTAACTCTACCTAAGACACTCCATGAAAAGTATATTCGATGACCTCTTAGAAATTTTGTTTGTCTCGGCTCAGCTGGGAATTTTCTTGTTGAAGTTCCGCAAACCATTTCTCAAGAGCAGCATTTTGACTCCTAAACCTCATTATAATCTCATAGATTGACTGCTATCACACTTTTATTTCCTCTTATATTTTCTATTAAATATTGTGTAGCATGAATATCAGAAAATTAAATAGTTTAATATCAATGAATCTCATCTTATGAGATTTTGCAGGCAGTCATCCATCTCCAAAGTTCAAGGCCTTCGAAAGTAACTATACTACCTTACCTGCCACACATGATGACACTACTTTTGTTCTTTCTTCGACCTATTCAACCTCTTGTTTCCTCATTTCCTCATGTTGGTTGTATCCTCGTTGAGTTGATGAGATCTTGATTTCTTTAACTGCTTGACATAGTGTAGCGAGTAGGTTGGTTACACCCCTAAATATCCTGACAGTTCTTTCTTCCGCTAGCTTTCTATTTTATTTTGTGACATCATCCATCATGTTAAACAGGATGTTGACATTGTCATCAGTTAATATGGTATCTAGAGTGTGCCTTCCATCATTTTTCTTCTTTTTCCCTTTCTACTTTTAGGTCATAGCCTTGTGCTTTTCCCCCAGTCTTGGATCGATTGGTGTTTCACTTAACTCCTAATCAACATCATTATGTGAACTAGGAAGGTTATTGCCTCCATTATCATGTGGGAGATTACTCTGAGTCTAATGGCCACTTTGGTTTTTCTCATATATACCCTCTTGTCATTGATCCTACTAAGAAATACCTATTGATATTTTCTCATACTCGATAGGAACTCTCCATTCTACTAGCCACCCTATTAAAGCATTATAAATTCAGAAGATATTTTGGATGTATTGATTGTATTCCTCCATTAGGATATTAGTCTGGTCATGTAATAATTATTGAAAGAATCAATGTCAACCTACAGATGTAAGTCGCATCAATAGTACCCAAGTTTCATTATAATAAATGTTATTTTTGGTGTCTTGCTAGACAAGTCGGCCCTATCAGTTAAACAAGTCATCCATGCTAGGTTCTAGGTTAAGTCAAGTGACAAATATAAATAGGGAGGCGCTCCCCTTCATTTGTACACACTCACTCAAGAAATTTTTCAAGAGAGAGAAGATCAAGTGCTCCAAAAACAAGAGAGAAGAAGTTGTCTGGGTTTTACATTGCTCTGGTTGAGTTCTATACTGAGGAAGTTTTGTGGGGTTTTCTCCCTTGTGGTCTCCCAGAGGAAAAATATTTTCGTTCTTTGTGTTTTTGTGCTTAATGTTATTTCAATGATTCTACTAGTGAAAATTGTTTTAAGATATCATCTAAGAAATTAAGAAAACTTAACATGGTATCAGAGCCACCCTGAAAGGAAACACTACACCGCTAGGGTTTGTTACTCTGAAAAAATACCTTGACAAATCAACTAAAAAAGAGGGCTCACTCAACTCACCCCAAAAGGGTGCATCTTTCTGTGGAAACATAACTGAATTCCAAGAAGTTTCATTTTTGGACCAAACACTACTGCGAGGAAAAATTAGGGCTTTAGTTTTCCTGAGACTCCATCATTAATCTCAGAAAAAGAAAGATACATTCTAGCTCACCCTGGAGAGGTTCATATTTTCCATCACTCATCCCTATCAGTGATCCCAACTGAAAAATTAGGGTTTATGCATCAAACCCTAGTTCATCCAGAAGAAGGTCAGCCATAAGTTGTATTCATCAAGTAAGTACTACTCCTTCTAATTCCATTTGAATATCTCATTCTGTTAAGATGACAAAGAATACCAAGCTAGATGAGCAGCTTGAAGGTGTTGAAAACTTCAGAGCATGGAAGTATCGGATCATTCCCATCCTAGGATAAAATGTTCTAGAAGGATTTATAAAGGAGGAAGTTGCAGAATGAGAAGAAGCTAAATCTAAGTCCAAATATGAGAAGGATATGATCAAGGCTAAAAATATCATAGTTGACTCCATCAAAGATAACTTGATTCCTCAATTATCCTCAAGGGAGACAACAAAAGAAATATTTTATGCTATATCTGGCCTATTTGAAGGAATAAACATCAACAGAAAGATGACCTTGAGGAATCACCTCAAAAGTGTAAGGGCTCAAAATTCAGAAACCATGCAATCTTATTTTACAGGAGTATCTCAAATCAAGGAACAGTTGGACGCTATTGGTGATATGGTTAAAGAAGCTAAAGTTTTAATGACCACCTTGAATGGTCTTCCAATAGATTGGGAATCCTTTATACAAGGAATATGTTCAAGAAGAAGACAATTCAAGTTCCAATAGTTATGGGAAGAATGTGTTAAAAAAATAAAAGGAATAGAAGCTAAAGAAGAAAATGTAAATGAAAATCAGGATCAATCCTTGGCAGTCCCTACCAAAGGAAAGAACAAGAGAAAGAGTTATTACCATCCTCTTAGAAAGACTCAAGGGTTTAAGAAGTCCAAGAAATGCTTCTCAAATTATGAATGTTTCACTTGTCATAAGATGGGACACATTGCTATAAATTGTCCCATGAAATAAGAATGAGTCAAAAAGAAGAAACGATTTCAATCCCATGCTGCTAAATACAATGATACAGAAGATGAACAGAAAGCTAAGGAAGATGAAGACTCTTGTGAAGAAAATTTCTTGATCTCTACACTTATAGGTTTAGACTCACTAGGGAATGACACTTGGCTAATATATTGTGGTGCCTCCAAGCACATGACATGTTACAAGGAGTCACTCTCATGTCTTGTAAAAAAGGAGCCCCCATACAAAGTAATGCTTGGATATGATTACCAATATCCCATCAAAGGAATGGGAGAAGCCTCCTATAAGTTGGAGTCTAGAAAGTCCATGAAGATGAAGGTTGTCTTGTATGTCCTAGGACTAAATAATAACCTTATTTCTATCTCTTAGATAAGAAAGGGTTCATAGTTGCTTCTGTGGATGGAGAAGTTCTCATGTGGACAAAAGGAAAAACCATAGATGATGCAGTAGTAATTGGAGTTGAAGAAGGAGGGCTCTACATATTAAAGGGACATGTAGATTTAACACTAATACCTAGTACCATAATCCCATGTGAGATATGGCACAGAAGGCTTACTCATATACACTACAAAAAATTTCCAATTGTGAGCAAGGATGTGACTGGTTTACCAGAGATTCAAATAGATCATGAAGGAGTGTGCAAAGGATGTGCACAAGGAAAGAAGACTATGAACCCTTATCTAAATAGTGACAGTAAAGGAAAATGGATATTATATATTATCCATTCAAATATATGTGTACCAATGAAAATTACTTCATTAAACGAGTATGTTTACTATGCTTCCTTTATTAATGATTACTCCTGCAAGACTTGGATATATTTCTTGAAAAATAAGGATGAAGTGTTTCAAAAAGTTCAAATAGTTTAAGTCCCTGGTAGAAAACCTCTATTAAAAGAGGATCAAGATATTGAGGTCAGATAATGGAGGAGATTTCACATCAAGTGAATTCAATGAGTACTGCAAAGAAGCTAGGATTAAGAGGGAGCTCACCATTCCCTATAATCCACAACAAAATGGTGTGGCAGAAAGAAAGAAAAGGTCTATCATGGAATTTTTGAAATATATGATACATGATCAATATCTACCTATGTACCTATGGGAAAAATCACCTAGAACAACAGTACATGTACATAATATAATCTCCCACAATTCCCTTGGGAACAAGACTCTAGAAGATATTTTTACCGGAGAAAATCCTGAAGTACATCACCTAAAGATATTTGGTTTTTTGGTATACATGCACATTCCCAAGGAGAAAAGGTCAAAGTTGGATCCTTCATGAAAGAAGGGATTGTTCATAGGATATAGTGAGCAATCAAAATCTTATCAAATTCATATCTCGGGTTATCGTCAAATTGAATTAAGAAGAGATGTTACCTTTGACAAAGATATAGCCTTCAAAAAATCAAATAAAGACAAGGAAGATGAAGAGGAGAATGAAACTCCCAAAGCTGTATAAGGTCCTAAATTAGTTAGGAGTGAAGAACAAGATCAGATTCCTGAGGATAATGATATGATAGAACCTAAGAGACCTAAATAATTTCCCGGTGAACTGATCTCATGAAAGATAAAACCTTCCTGGGATCTTGAAGTAATCGAATAAGAAAAAATACATGGTGTCCCATAAGGAGCCATCAAAGAAAGAAAGAATCCAAATCCATACCCTAGTTATGTATCTTTGATGTGTAATCTCGTTGATAAAGAACCAACATGTTTTGAAGAAGAAACAAAGCAGAAGGAGTGGGTTAATGCAATGGTCAAGGAATACCAATCCATTATAAAGAATGATGTATGGGAAATAGTACCAAGACCAAAATACAAGTCATTGGTATCCTCGAAATGAATCTTCAAAAATAAGCACTCGGCAGATGGTAGTATAGAAAATTACAAGGAAATATTCGTAGCTCGCGTATTCTTCCAGAAGGACAGAATCAAATATGAGGAGAACTTTGCACTAGTAGCTAGGTACACTTCAATCAGAACCATCCTTTCCTTGCCATCCAATATGAAGTGGAAGTTACATTAGATGGATGTAAATACAACCTTTCTAAATGGATTAATAGAAAAACAAGTATAAATCAAACAACCGCAAGGGTTTGATACCAATTATTAAGAAACTCATCTATGTAGACTCAAGAAGTCTTTGTATGGGTTAAACCAAGCACCCAGAGCATGGTATGGAAGAATTGATGGATTCCTAATGAGCTTAGGCTTTACCAAAGGTAAATCATATTCCAACTTCCACTGTAAAGTTGAGGGTGATGGATTTATGATATTACTACTATATGTAGATGATCTTTTCTTGATAGGTGAAGATAATCCCATCAATGAATGTAAGAAGAATCTTGCAGCATAATTTGAGATGAAAGACCTTGGAATGATGCATTATTTTCTAGGTCTTGAAGTATGGCAATATCCAGACGAGATTTTCCTAAACCAAGGAAAATATCCAGTAGAAATGCTAAAGAGATTTAGAATGATAGATTGAAAGGATATGACTACTATGATGACAAAAAATTTGAAGATATTGAATGGTGATACTTTGGAAGCAGTAGATTCCACCTTATACATACAGATTATCCACATACTCGTGTTGTAGAACGTGATTCAATATCCATATATTGATGTGACAGAAGATGATCTAGTATGCATAGAAGATGATTCAGTATTTACATACTGAGGTTCTAGAATATGATCCAACTGAGATCGATGATGAATATGTATGGTGGTGTTCCAAAACTTGCTATGACATATAGAGACTCACCAGTCAGATGTACAATTGTGGCAATAGTTTCTACCTTGGTTGACTACCTTCCTAGTTAAGAGGGAGTGTTAAAGTATTGTAACTTTGAAATATATTCTAGATGTAGTGATTGTATTCCTCCACTGATAGATGAATTTGGTCATGTAAAAAAATTCAAAGAATCCATGTAAATCTCCGGTTGTAAGTCGGTTCAATAGCATTTGTGTCATTATAATAAATGTTAGTTTTGGTGTCTTGCTAGAAAATTCGGGCCTGCTATGTTCTAGTTCAAGTCAAGTGACAAATATAAATAGCGGGTGCTACCCTTCATTTGTACACATGACTCACTCAAGCACATTTCCAAGAGAGAGAAGAACAAGTGCGCCAGAAAGCAGAGAGAAGTAGTTGTCTGGGTTTTACACTGCTCTAGTTGAGTTCTATATTGAAGAAGTTTTGTGGGGTTTTCTCCCTTGTGATTTCCTCGAGGAAAAATATTTATGTTCTTTGTTTTTATGTTCTTTTTGTTCTTTTAGTGATTCTACTAGTGAAAATTGTTTTAAGATATCATCTAAGTAATTAAGAAAACTTAGCACACCCTTGGATAACTGTGTTCACTTCTTCTTTCCTTAACTTGTACCCTATTTTCAATTACCACTGTCTATGTGGTTCTCTCCTGTCTTAGGCATACATGTGATGAGGCCCTACATTGGACCTCATTATATTTATTTGTCGTGCTATGGTTTGGGTGGATTTTAACAACAGTATGTCTCAACGCTTCTGCATGCATATAAAATTTAATGTTATCATCTTCTTGCCTTCTCATATTCCTAGTGAACCATAAATTTTCATATATGGCCCCTAAATAAAGCCCGGACTATTCCATACCTTGGTAATCCAATGGTTCATCCCATGCAACAAACAAAATTAAAATCAACAACCATGAATATGTAAAATTGTTACCTTTTTCTTGGGCGTTATCATAATCATTAAGGAATTCATTCATAAGGAAGGTGCCCCAGCTCGTTTGCGCACCCATGGATCATTTCTTAGTTATTTCTATAACTAATGTGGTTACTTGGTTTGGATACATTTTTCTCAATACCTTTATTTCTAGTGCCTTTTTTGTGAAGCGAACAACTTGGTCATTAACGGAAGCAATTTTGAACTTATCTTGCTCTTCAATAGGTTATACTTCTCCTTCATCCATGTAGCCAGGGCTCTATCCTTTTCCTTCTTGACAAATAATTGATCAAGTTTGACCCTAGCCTTGGGAAACCCTATAATCCATGCAATTAAGTTGGAATCAACTAATATTTTTTGGTCCAACCATAAAAAGGCACCATGGAATAAAAACAACATTTTTTTAACACATGCATTGGATTTTGTGGTGCGTCCAGAGTGTGGTAGGTGCATGAGTGATAGAATTCCTAACCTCTACAGCCCTAGATCCCATTCCATAGGCTCAAGCTCCATGGGTACACTCGGTGCCAAACAAACCATCTTCATGTAATTTTTCATGTGGAATTATGGAAGTTTCGCCAAGTCATGATATGCATATGATAACTTATGGATATTAGTGAGTATATACCCTTCCACATTAACACACTTCGGGATGGGAGTTGTTACCAACAAATATTTAGCATTTTTTGTGATCTGCATGGTTGTTTCATCCATCTTTCGTGGTGGTATATACCTAGGAATCACCATCGTAGATCCAAATTCATAGGATTCAGTATCATAGGATTCACTTGAATATGAGATGAGAGAACTTTTGGTTGTTCTTCAACAATTGGAATAGGTTCTTTCATTTCCACCCCCACATCAGAATCCTAGGATTCACGTATGCTAGAGAGATCAACATGCATTTTTGTATTTTGGTGTGCTAAACTATTTTTCATGCTATTACTCAAGTTATAGCTTCAACAACACACTTCAACTAATTGACACAATGAGGTTCGAATGGGGAAATAGCAATCTATTAAATTTATTTCCCCCCACACAAGTCCTGACAATCTCAATGTTCAATGAATATGACCATATATTTGTAATGATTACAAGGGTGGTAGCTAATCTTTCCACATGCTTGAGTCTTGTCAGACATTTATGACAATTTCTCACTACCTCCACTACTTCTGCCTCAAAATCAATCATTAATACACATTAACTACAACTTATACAAAGTGCCTACTTCAATAGATCATACAACAATAAAACATGTTGGATGACACATTAACTTACTTCGACAAGTTATGAATTCGACAAATAGCTACTGTAACTTCAACAAAACTACAATCTATGACATATGTATTGTTGACCCTCGTTTTGTCATTGTTTTCGGCTAATAAATTACATGTTTTGACATGTTTTTTGTCACCTTTTGGCATATTTCCTATCATACAATTCGTTATTCAGCACATGGTACGATTATATTTTGGGTTTATGCAAGTTATGATTTTGTTCCATTATTTCACAGTTTTATAGGTTAAATTCGATGATATTTGATTATATGCTAATATATGAAATCATTATTGTAGATATTAGTTTTCGATGAGCCAATGAACAGACCATGCATCCATTCTAGATACGTGTAGAGCATATACATCTCACTGCACAACTCATCATTCAGTCCACCAAGCTAATCGCGTGTTGGTACTGATAGATTCCTAAGCATTCAAGTATGGAACGGCCTGTAAACTGCTTGTTGTCCACCTGCCAGAGTAATAGCATGAACCTCCTTATAGAAGATTGCTTGTATGATGCCTCTGCGTGACACCTTGACACCAGTCACGTCGAAGTAGAGCTTGTATGCCACATCACGCGCCATAGAAGAACCATCTCGGGAAGAGGGAGGAAAATGTCATTTGTTGGTTATTCGTTCAGTTTCTTGTCATAATGGATGATTTATATTAAGCGCGGTCAATCACTAAAAGGGTCGACTTGCTCGCCCTTTGTAAAACACTATATATACAAACGTTGCTATGCGAGAAGAGAGTTGATAAATAGTTTTTATTTTATACATGTAATCAGTCAACTCCAGAAAATCTGTAACACTTTTTCTTTACTTTAATGGAAGTTCTTCTTATGCTATGCATGATCATGTCTTAAGTAGCGTGAGCAAGTTATCACTCTGATTGTTGGGAGGGACCCTCATCAACCAAAGCTTTCTATTTCTGTGTATTTCCATTCTTCCCTTTTTAATTAGCATAGTTTTATCTGTAATTCATTTATGCAATTTAGTTATTGAAATGGTTCATGTTATTTATTTACTATAGATTAAACTTTGATATTATGTTGTTAATGTAGTTTCCTTTGTGAGTTAAGCAACCGGTCGCGCATAGATTAGTTTTCAATTTCCTTTTCAAGTCTTTTCAGTTTATTGCTTGGTTTATGTTGATAGAATAGATTGCTTTGATTTAATTGCAGTAGATTCAATTGTCCCTTTCCATTCTGTTATGAATTCAGTTAAGTTATATTACAGTTTGTTTAATGAATAGATAATGATGTTTTTTATGAATTGAATTTAAGTTATTTCATAGATTGAATTTAATCATTACATAGGTTTAATTTATGTTCTCTATATTCTATTATCATGTGCATGGATCATCTGACCTTAAAATCATTTAGATTAATTATTTCTTGACATTTTAGTGCTTTTTGTGTGCAGACTGTCATTTAGACAGCCTGTTCTTCCTGTTATCCAGACCTATGTTCTAGTCTGTTATCTGGCATTCCATTCAGCCTTGAGCGTTTTTAATATGTTTTGAACTTGTTTCTTTAGTGTTTAGATTCTGTTTTGATAATGGTAGTTAGTCAATGGTTGTTTTTCTTCTTAAAAGCCTTAGATGAGACTATTTAGAATACTTGTTAAGTCTTATTCCTATTTCTTCTTTCTTTTCACCTTATGTTTAAGAATTATGTCATGTGTTTTGGTTTATTGTATTGCCTTGTAAGTATATCTTTGGTTTGATTTGATTTATCCCTTTGCATGTGAAGTTTAGGGTTAGATGCATTAATAGACTAGTACCCTATAAATCGTTCCTAGCAATAAGGCTTGTTCTTTCCATCATGTAGTTATTGAAGAAACCTATAGAATAGAATCTAAAATCATCTTTATAATTTTTCTACCTATAAGTTATGTCTGCTTTCTTGTAGTATTGTTCTATCTTTTGCAAGTAGGATTTATTTCCTTATAAATCATAATGTTTATTATCGCTTACAATTGGACATTTCTTAGTCTGCATATCTTTGTAGAGGTTAAGTCAGATTTGATTCCCTTTAGTTTCTTCATTTCCTTTGAAAGTCACTTTGACACTTCTCCTACTCCTGTTCCAATCACAGTGAACCCTTATCCTCAAAATAAGCAAGGAGAATGGAACTAGATAGTTAGTTTAAACCATTATGTACATCTGTTAGTTGCATGCATAGTTTTTAGAAAGCATATCCAGTTGTTGTAAATCCTTCTTTGTACAGTCAGTCTTCAAAGTTGTTTAGTAGTAAAATATATTGTCTTATAGAGAATAGGTCATTGTCATAGAATTGTCTATATATTTATCTTTTAGTAATTGTTTATAGAGTAGAGTAGTATAACTTGATACCACTCTGGTGTAGTACTCTATTCAATTATCCTGATAGACGAATTCTTAGGAGTTTGACTCAGTTTTTCATTTTGAAATATCTTTCGATCTTTTGTTTGTTAAAGTATTACCACGATATCCTAGGAACCCCTCTACCTTCGCATATATTTTGTGTCAACTCTAAGCCTACCATTCCCAATCAATAATTAAATATTAGGTGGATTAATCAAGATGACATTTTACCCAACATGTATAAAACTTTGACACAAGAAAAAGGTGGGGTTTCCAAAAAAAATTGAATTCATATAAATTTACAACTTTAGCAGAGGAATGCACGGTTATCCCTATAAGATTTTAGCCAACTCCCATTAACCAATCCTTTTAGAGGCTCACCATTCAAATTTTGCAATTGCACTATGCCTCCTTCTATGACATAGTTGATAGCATAAGGACCAAACCAATGCATTCAAAGTTTACCAGGGTGTTTGGAAAACTTACTATTGTAGATCAAAACTAATTCCCCTCACTAAAATTATTTCTTTGTGATATGTTGATCATGCCAAACCTTTCCTCTTTATTTTGAACTTGTTGTTGGAATCCTACAATGAATATTCCTTCCTCTAGCTAGAGCAACTATGACAACCTTTCTTTGACAGCACCAGTATCATACATACTGGTGAAGAATGAAACCCTTAAACTTGGTACAATGTATTCCATAGGAATAACAAATTCCTATTTAGTTGTAGGTTGTTCTATAAGCACATAACATTGTATGAAATTTCAAATCCCAATCATCCCAGTTCATGTTATATGCCTTCGTCAAAGCATGCTCTAGAATCTTGTTGAATGCTTCGACAATCCCATTCGCTAATGGATGATAAGGGGTACTCTTTATATGATATATTTGGAACTCTTGTGTGAGTGCTTCAATAGTCTTATTGACAAATTGAGTCCCATGATTGCCGATTAAAACTCAAGGAAAACCAAATCTGGTGACTACATTCTCAAACAGGAACTTCATAACAATTGCAGCACTATAATATTTTACAAGAGTAGCCTCGGGCCATTTAGTTAGATAGTATATCACAGTAATGATGTACCTTTCTATGATTCTTTTCTTAGGTGGGTTGATGGGACCCACAAAATTCATGACCCACTTGTCGAAGGCATACAATATTACCTATGGTGCCAAGGGAGTTGTATCCCTCCTTAATAGTTTCTTGATCCTTTGACATGCGTCACAAGTCTTACAATATTCCTTTACATCTTTATGTAAGGTAGGACACCACAATCCAACTCTTAATATATTTTTTCTAGTTGATTTCCCTGCGTAGTGGACTTCTTCTACACCATTGTGAGATTCTACCAAGATCATTTGTCGCTAAGTCTCCAAAACAAATTGACACAAGATTGCATACAGTACTAACTTATAAAGTTGACTAGCTATCTGCTAATAATTTTCATATTTAACAACTAATTGCTTCTTCTGTGTTGTACTATATCCTTCTGGTGCCATCCATGTAGTCACAAAATTTACAATATCTTCAAAGTATTCATCAACCATTCTTACTGAAAAGAGTTGTGCATCTAGAAGGTTATCATCTAATTTATCTAGATCCTCTCCTATTTCCAACCTCGATAGATCATTAGGCCTTGCACTCATCCTTCTTGGCTTGACAATAATCTCAAAATCATATTCATAAAACAATAAGATCCACCGATAGATTCCCCTCCAACACCAGCTTGTTCATGAGGTACTTCAAAGCAGTGTGGTCTGTAAACATTTAAAATCCCCCCCCCCCCCCAACAAATAATGCCTAAACTTCTGCAGGGATTAACCATAGCGATCCCTTCTTTCGTTGTTGTAGTGTAGTTCATTTCTGTCGTAGATGGTTTTCTGCTAGCAAATGCAATTAGATGATCAATATATCCTTCACTTCACTAAGAAATAATTGTTCCTGAAGCAACTAAAGATGCATCAACTTGTACATGAAATTATTTACACTGGTCTCTAAACACTAAAATAAGGGTTGTAACCATTTTCTCCTTCAGTGTGTCGAGGCTCTACTGACACTCCTTTTTCCTTTGGAACTTGACATCCTTCTTTAATAGTTTATCCATTGGGGCTATAATATGAGCCTATCCCCTGATAAAATTCATATAGTATCTCGTATGCCCCAACCTAGTCCTTAGCTGCTTTACTGAATTTGGTGGAGGTAAGTCCACTATTATAGTGATCTTCCAAGGGTCCATCAATAATCCCTCTTTACAAACTACATGACCTAAAATTATGCCAAATGGAGCATAAAATATACATTTATTCAAATTTAAAGAAATCGGATATTGCCTACAAGGCTCTAACATTAGTCTTAATCTTTCAATATGATTCTTTGGTAGACCATACACCGTCCAATAATTAAAATAGACTTCCATGAAATTATGAATAAATTCTTTAAAAGAAGCTACAACTATTATGGAAAACATTGTAGGGGAATTATTTAGACCAAATGGAATCACCGTATACTGGAAACAACACCATTCTATTGTGAAAGTGGCCTTGTTTTGATCCTCTTTGTAAATTTTGATTTGATGATACCCGAAAAGTCCATTAGTGAATGAATATGCTTCTTGACCTTCGACACTTTCTAGTACTTTTTCTGCAAATGGCGTAGGAAAAGGATCATGTGGACATGCATCATTCAGATTCTTCAAATAAGCACATATTCAAACCTTTTCATTCTTCTTATCTTGAACTACCATGAGTCTAATCCATCCTGACTCTTCGATAGGATCGACGATACATGTATCCAACATTTTTTCAAGCTCTACTTTTACTTTTTCTATGTATCTTCACTAGTACATACGGCTCAAAATTTCCATGAAATATTGCCACGAATAAGTTAAAATGGTAATTTTCATGGATAAATTGATAAATGTTTTGAAAATAAATTGTTCTAGCCCCTGATCATCATCACTACTGCAATGTAAATGAATTTTTGTCTCTATAGAGATGAAATTTCATCTATATTGCAACGAAGATACAAGTTCGTCACTATAGAGAAGGAACGCTAAACACTTGCAAATCAAATCCATCAACAAATTTGAAGGGGAGGTCTTGTTGGGTAAAGGTATAACAAGGAAAGTGAAAGGTAATTATAATGAGGATGAACAACGGCCATCATGTTCATCCTCATTATAATCACAACCATCATCATCTTCATCTTTATGATCATCAATTATATCATCATCATCATCATCATCATCATCATCATCATCACCATCATCATCATCATCACCATCATCATCATCACCATCACCATCGTCACCATTGTCATCATCGTCATCATCCACATCATAATCAACCTCATCCTTAGCCTCATCATCATCATCATGCTCATCCTCATTAGAATAATCACGACCACCACTATCTTCATCTTTACGATCATCAATGGTATCATAATCATCATCGTCGTTGTCATCATCATCATCATCATCATAACCATCTTCATCATCGACATCATAATCAACCTCATCCTCATCCTCGACCTCATCATCATCTTCATCAATGATATCATCATCATCATCATCATCAATGTTATCATCTTCATCATCATGATCATCATGTTCATTATACTCATTAGAATAATAGCAATCATCGTCATCATGTTTGTACTCATTATAATAATCGCAACCATCATCATGTTCATCTTTATGATCATCAATTATATCATCATCATCATCACCATCACCATCATCACCATTGTCATCATCTTCATCATCGACATCATAATCAACCGCATCCTCAGCCTCATCATCATCAATGTTATAATCATCATCGTCATCAATGTTATCATCATCATCATCATCATCATCATCGATGTTATCATCTTCATCATCATCATCATCATGTTCATAGTCATTAGAATAATAGAAATCATCATCATCATGCTCATCCTCATTAGAATAATCACAACTATCATCATCTTAATGTCCATACTCATTAGAATAATCACAACCATCATTATCTTCATCTTTATGATCATAAATGGTATCATAATCATCATCGTCGTCATCATCATCATCATTGGAATCATCATCACCATCATCACCATCTTCATCATCACCATCATAATCAACCTCATCATCATCATCGTCAATGTTGTAATCATCATCGTCATCAATGATATCATCATCGTCGTCGTTGTCATGTCCCCTCAAAGTGGCCATTAAAGTGTTGACCATACTGGACTCCTAGGAGGGGCTCAATTTGACATTAATCATGCTCCCTAGGGAAATTTTGTAATAATTAATTAAGTAAGGCATGTATCTAAGTTTTATTTTCCATTTTAATTATTTTTGCTAATTAATGAGGTGTAAATAAGCTGCCTAGTCAGGTGGGATGCATTGGGAAAGTCTACTAGACAAGGAAGGAAAGAGGAAACACTATGACAAAAGCTGTCATAGGAAACAAAGAGGAAAGTACCAAAAAGTAGGGAAAAATCAGTCAAAGATAAAGCAGGCAAGTTTTTCAAAGGAGGGCATAGTTGCCTCTTATGGAGCTCAAAAAAGCAGTCAGAGAAAAGTAGGAAAGTTTTCAAAGGAAAGAATAGTTTCCTTATGAGTCTCAAAAGGCAAAAAAAGGTGTCATAACTCAAAAGAAGCAACTTTTGACTTAGAGAGGGTGCAGTTTCTAATTATGAAGGAGGATTTGAACTTGGAAATAATTTCACATGGTCCTACTTGCTAAATTCTCCAAAGGAGGCGCCTATGTGGCTAGGGTTAGGGTTTGTTAAGGGTTGACTTGCTCTCACAGGTCACCTTGGATCCTCACTTGCTAAGAAGGTCACTCAACACTTTATTAAAGGTGAATTCAACCCCATTGAGTCAATTTGGATGATTTTATATTGTGGTTATGCTATGTGAGCATACTCTCTGAGTGTTGTGCCTCAGAACATTGGGTGATGATCCCCAAACCCCTCCTCCCCTCTCTTCCATCTCCCTTTCTATATATTGCAGGTTTATGGAGTGCTAATGTCAGCCATTGAAGCTTATTCCAGAATTTATTACAGCCTCCATCAAGTTCAGGTTGGGCTCCAGTGAATCCCATGCTTCACCTATGCTCACAGCCCCTTGCCGGTCAAGATTCGAGCCTCCTGCCCCTTAATTTTGGAAGCCTATTGTAATGGTCAGTAAATAATGTTATTTCTGTTATATAGTGTCAGTATATTCTGAAAATTACATTTATCGGGTCAAGATATCTCATACCCTGAAGGATATTATCTCAGTTCCATTAAAAGACTCTATTTTATCAGTGTATGGGGGAATTGAGTGAATATGTGTGTTGTAATGAATATTTCATGATGGGGAAGGGATTAAAATAAATATTAATGTTCATGGAGTTCATATTTATCTCTGTTATAAATCTCAGGTTTCACAGAATTGAATTTAATATGATTTAATAGTCTTTTTAAGACCCTAGCTAGATTACTAGTTTTTAATAACTAGTTTTACTGAAATTGATGCAAAATAGGTTTTGTTAACCCAAATTGAGATCTGTCAGTTCCTGTAGATCACTAACATACCCAAATTCCCATATCAATCTCCATAACCATTTTTGGTTTGGGCTGTACCACCCTTTTTCATCCTCCTCTGCGCAGACTCTCTCTTGACCAAAATATCCATAAATCTCCAAATTCACTCAAAACACCTATAACCTTCCAGAAATTAAATAAAATATATAAATACCTTTTATATAATAAATTAAGGCTGTAAAAAACCTCTGTAAGTTTTCCAAAGCCTCTGGTTGAAGCAGGCGGAACTACTCTCCTTAGTTGCACGGTTTGGCTACCCAGAAGCGTGGTAGTAGGTTTCCGCGGTGCGGATTCTGAAACCTAAATGGCACCAGATATAAATGTGTTAGGGGATAGTAAATTCAATGTCTGACATCCCTTTTCTTGCTGCTCATTGATCACTTTTGTCCTCTGCAAAATTCCCCGAATAAACCATTATTTTTCCAATCTGAGAAGTCTCTGTATGGACCCCTTAAAATTCAGAAATATTTAAGAAAAATTTACAGAATTAGAGTGTTCAGGTCTGTACACCAGACTTGGGACACTACAGTCGTTGTCATCAATGATATCATCATCATCAATGTTATCATCTTCATCATCATGATCATCATGTTCATTATACTCACTAGAATAATAGCAATCATCATCATCATGTTCATCCTCACTATAATAATTGCAACCATCATCATCTTCATCTTTATGATCATCAATTCTATCATAATCATCATCATCATCATCACCATCATCACCATGGTCATTATCGTCATCATTGACATCATAATCAACCTCACCCTCATCATCGTCAATGTTATAATCATCATCCTCATCAATGGTATCATATTCATCATCATGATCATCATGTTCATTATACTCATTAGAATAATAGTAATCATCATCATGTTCATCCTCATTATAATAATCGCAACCATCGTCATCTTCATCTTTATGATCATCAATGCTATCATAATCATCATCATCATCATCATCATCACCACCATTGTCATCATCGTCATCAATGTTATCATCTTCATCATCATGACCATCATGTTCATACTCATTATAATAATAGAAATCATCATCATCATGTTCATTCTGGAAACGATTTGTCGTGGAAAAAATGCTCAAATGTACTAGTATAGATGAGAACCATGACATAATCGATATGGAGAGATGTCATAGGAGCTATGTTCATCATGTACTATATTCGTTCATGTGTGCATTAACACATGTAATCCATAATTTGTAACTACCCACTCTAGGATATATTGAATAATCCTAATTATTTTTAAAAAATGGTTTCTATGTTATAATACATTTTAAAAATAATAATAAGACAAGAACAATTTCCTCTTCAATTTCATATTTATCAAGGTTGTAATTAATTGAATTTTACACATTTTCAGGATTTAAAGATTTGTAAGAAATAAATTGTATTATACAATTAATTCCATCTAACCTTATTACTTACTTATGCTTATCTCAAGTCTTCTTGATAGTGGAATTTATTCAACATCCTTTGTGTTTCAAACTTTGAAATGGTCACCATATTACACTCATATGACAATTTTTTTCAAGAAAGGATCTATTGACAATAATGATGTTCTCTATGATGACGATGATGACCATAAAGACATTGATCATGCTAATCCTTCTGACTATGGTGACAACAATAATTTCTCTATCAACATCATCATCATCATCACTAATGATGATGATGGTGTCGATGGTGTTGTTTATGACGATGACGATGACGACGATAATGACGATGGTGTTGTTTATGATGATGGTGATGATCATTGACGATGACAATGAAAATGCTTATCATGATGATGATGTTCTTGATGATGATGATGATGATAACGATGAAAATGATTATCATCCTGATGGTGATGGTGATTATCAAGATGGTGGTGATGGTGATGATGATCATAAGTATTGATGTCGTTAGTTTCTGCTACCTTGCCTCCGTGTTGTTGGAATAATCCTGTGGCTTTATCCTTTCCTGAAGGGGTGTAGTGGACTTATTGGATTCAAGGAAAGGTAATAAATCACATTAAAATATAAACATTAAAATAATAATAAACATTAAAGTAATAATAAACATTAAAATATTAATAAACATTAAAAATAATAAATATAAATAATAAACAAAACAAAAAAATAAACATTAAAAAACAACAAACAATTAAAAACATCCATCTTACCTTCCCCCTGTCGCGACAATGAAATTTTACAGCATCTTTCACTTACCTCACACATGAACTACGCCCGAGGTTGCAGAGGAGTTTACAAGGTTGCAGAGGAGGTTTTCCTGTTACCTCACCCATGAACTATGCCGGAGGTCGCAGAGAAGTTTCCAAGCTTGTAAAGGAGGTTTTCCAGTTACCTCACCCACGAACTAGGCTCGAGGTCACAGAAGAGGTTTTACACCACCTATTTCACCCACGCGATCAGTAACTTCGGAATCAACCATGTGGAACCAAGAATAATGACAGTTGGGACCATCGCTATGACTGTTTCCCCGATGGAATCTAGGGCTAACAAAGACCCATTGGATCTCCTACTACAACAACCAGAGGAACCGTCATTCTTACCACTAGCATTTAGACCCCTATATCTGAGGATTGGGGGAAGACCTCTTCTCTTTTTACTCAAATTTTTCCTAAGGAAGGAGGGTCTACATTATCTATGGACACCACAATCATTCACACAAAATCCTTCTTAGACCCTCTTTGGAACCCTACTTCATCTGCAGAATAGGTTTGTACAATGATTTTAAGTTGTTGGAATCGGGATGGTTGGGATCTCATCCAACTCCACCTACCCTACCTTCCTTATCGGCCTCAAAAGAAGGGGACACTTTTATCCTAGAGGGTTTCATTGCTTCTTTTTTGTGGCTGGATTTTTTTCCAGGGACACCACTTGATTCAGGATTTGACAGAAGCGTCAAAGAGATAGAAGTGGAAATTCAAGCTGACAGCAAGGGTTTATCAAAGACCCCTAGAAAAAAATGCAAGAACAAGTGCTTCTCCTCAACCAGTGGGCCTTTTAATCTCATCTGTGGTGTCAACGTGTTGATACAGGATGATGGGATATGGTAGACTCTACTCAAGTGGGAAAAATTTTTGGGAAAAACCCTAGCTTGTAGGATATGGAAATTTGGGTCAGGAATAATTGGTCAAGTGTTCTCAAGTATGAACCAGAAACGAGTTCCATTACAAAGGGGTGGTTTAGATTTAGATTCAACTGCACAAGTGATGTTGAAAAAATTCTTGTGAAACAGTGGAGCTATGGAGTTGTTCCTATTCTGTTAAAAAAATGGACTCCTCTCTTTTATGTGGATAGTGAGAGATTGGACATTATGTCGGCATGGGTGCATCTTTCGAGACTCCCTTGGGAGTTTTGGAACCCGAACTCGCTTCACGATTTGGGGAGTGCTATTGGATTCTTTCTGGAGGCTGATCTTTCTTTTCTGAAGACAAGAAGGAAAACTATAGCATGAATACTTTTCTCTTTAAGCATTCGAACAAATCTCTAAGAACACATTAATCTTATCTAGGGTGACTCTGTTAGGAAGCAACTTCTAGACTATGAAGGGATCCCCTTCATATGTCATTGTTTCCATGCAATAGGACATATAGCAAAAAATTAACACCTAGGGTTTTCAAAATCCCCAGCACAAAAAATATGGCTCACAAGGGAGGTTGTAGCTCCGAGCATTGAACATATCCCTCAAGGGATGATGAAGAAGCTCCTTCGCTCTAGGCTATTGATCGGAAGCAGTCTGGAAACTTCAACACAGGTTTCTCTGTCACTTTCCTTTCAACAAATTAAAACTCCTATTAGATGTTACAATCCAATACAATTTTTGATAATTTCGATAATTTTTGTGTCTAGGTTTTCTCTCGGTAACATGCAATGCAATTTTGGCATTAGAGGGTTAATTTTTGAAAATTGTGCCAAAAGAAGGTGTGGTGATTCTGGTCATTTAGGCCTTTCCATAACACACTTTTAGTAGCTTATGATACTTAATATTTGTACTTGTCTTGGTTTGTATTCCCTCGATTGAAATTCTACAAGTGTCCATGAATGGTTTTGTGAAGCGAGTTGAAAATCACCATAACTTGAAAACCAAGGTTTATATGGACAAACCGCCAGTTTCGTTGGAATCACAACATTGGAATACCATATGGACATCACTCTACAATAATTCCATGAACCTACCATTTTCTATTTTGGTGATTTTTGCAACTATGTTTTACTTAGTAACAGGCAATGTTATTTTTGGATTAGACTAAAATAACCATAACTCGGCATGATACCATTGGTAGACCATTTTCTATTTTGATGATTTTTCAAAGTAGGTTTTGCTCAGTAACATGAAATGCAAATTTTGCATTAGAGAGTAAATTTTTGAAACCTTTGCCAAATAAGAGTGTAGGAATTTTTCGTCATATTGGCATTGCCCAAACATACTTGTAGGAGTTTACGACACTCATTCCATTGCTCAGTTTTGTTTTTATTCCCTCGATGAAGTTCATTAAGAGTCCCTAAATGAATATGGGAAGCGAGTTGAAAATATCCATAACTTGATAACCAAGTATCGGTTGGAAAAACCGTTAGTTCCATTTTAATTGTGACATTATATTACCACTAGGTACGCCACTCTATCATGATTCCATTGATCGATCATTGTTGATTTAGACAATTTTTGCAACAATGTTTTGCTTAGTAACATGCAATGCAATTTTTTCATTAAAGCGTAAATTTTTTAAAACTATGTCAAACGAGGGTGTGGGAATCATGTTGATATTGTCCTCACCCAAACACACTTCTAGGATCTTACGACACTTGATTTCATTGTTCAGTTTGGTTTTTATGCCCCCAATTGAAATTCACCAACTGTCCCCTAAAGAATTTGGGAAGTGTTAGTGCTAGAAATTTTTCTTAGACTACTAGAAGAACAAGCCAACACAATCTCAAAAGTAAAATTAAATAAAATAGGTTATAGGGTTTTGGTTTATGGTTTTGGTTTTAAAAACTTCATCAACAAGGAGAAAATAAACATCCACAAGATAATACAGAACTAAATCATGCAAGTTGGATAAACTAGGGATCAAACACATCCCAATAAGCCATAAACAGCACACATGAAATACTAATTCCACCCATCGGCTACAAGCATTTACATGAATAAACCTTTAAACAAGAAATGAAATTATAGACTGAGCAATCAAACAGATCAGAAATGAAAAAGCATGACAGGTAAAAGGGCTTTTCAATATATATATAATCAATAATAGTCATCCACTTACATAAGAGTTATAAGTGCTAGCTTGAGAAATCAAAGCTCCAAAAGCCTCTCCTTGAGTGAAAAATCCCCCCTCAAAACTGTATGTTTGTCTTCCTTTTATCATTACAAAAGTAAAGTAGTTCCATAACTACCTTCTAGGTCAAAATTTGAAACAGTTACATCAATCAGTTACATGATAACTCAAAATATTTAAAGACAATTAACCCAAAAATAGCAAATCGGATTTGGAGAAATTTGACGAACTTCTAGAAATTTGGGTTTCAAAGACGCATTCATATATCTCAATCCGAGACACCTGTGTAAGAACTGAGAGAGGTTTTTTTAAATGAGTATGTTCTGAACAAAAAACCTCTCTTGGTTTTTCAAAATTCCTCTTCAATTGATTGGAATATGTGCTGCAAATTTGTGACTAAAATAGGAAATTATTAAATAATTCAAACCCTGAAAATAGGCCACAAAGATGAATTCGAATCTCTCAAATGATAATAGTTGTTGCAAAAATGAGAGAGGTTTTTGGTGAATGAGTCTTTTGTGGAAAAAAACCTCTTTTGGTTTTCTTGAATTCATTTCCATCTCTTCGTGATCTGCTCCCAATGACAATGACAAAAACAGGAAAAACAGAGGTGCTACAGGAATCTCCTCATGGAAATATTTGACAAAGGACTAAAAAATGAGAGTTAGATTATAAATCAAAACTTGGAATAAACTTTTATTATAAGTTTTTGAAAGCTTAAAGATGTACATATTAACTAATAATCCCAAAAGACAAACCTTAAAACTAGAATAATGAAATAATTCAACCATTAAAAGCATTAAATCCAACCAAAATTATTGATTGTCAAAAATTCTTAAAATCAACATAAAATATAAAATCATTGTAAACCAACGGTTGAAAATTAGGACAAAAAGAACAGATAAACTAAGAACAAGATCTAGTTATAACATTTGGCTCTTGCTGCAGGATGAAGTCCTCCTTGTGAGGCTTCAAGAACTTGTAGACCTTGTGCCTTATTCATTGGGTGATGGAGTCAATTACCAAATCTCTGCAACTTTCTCAAACTCTGAACATATACCTCTGAAATGAAAAAATACTGCTACAAACCAGCATACTAAAAAGAATCTACATGCTCGTATAGCGAGCTTATTCTGTCATTTACTCCTACTTCTAATCGGAGGAAACAACCCAATCAAGTGTAATCATACTTCCAGTGAAGCCAAGAAACCATTTGACTGAGAATCATAATTCCATGCATGCTACTATTTGATAAAACCCACAAAAGATGTGATAAATGCAATAAAGAGTCTGTAGGCAGCTGATACTTATGACTGGAAATAAGAAGTATGCCAAAAGCTGGAGCATTAGAAACCTTTGAAAAATACAACTCCATCCAAGAAGCCACAGGATCATGAAATTTTTGATTTAAAACTTCAATGTCTTCATTATATTCATCATAAAGTGAAGCATTCTCTTCCTCTCCATTGTTGTTCTTTTTAAACTTTGAATCAAGAATGGAAACCAAGGGATTTTCAAACTGCTTCTCAACCTTTCAATAAAACCCTTGATCAAAACTTGAACAAATAAAATTCTGAAAGTGACCATAAGTCAAGAATGGCAACTTATTTCTTATATCAATAGTAAGAGGTTGAAGAGCAGCAACTTCTTCTTCATAACATGATAATCTCATAGCAGGAACTAAGAAATTTCTACTATAATCCACTGAAAGTATATTATCTTTAAAAAAGTCAACAAACTGATATGAAGAATCAACACAAGCATCATTTATATCCTTATTCATATGAAAATATGAAAATGATGAAGAAAATTGTCTTAAATCTGAATGATACATATGTTCTTCTTCCTGTTCATAAGCTTGTATATCTTCAACATGAGCCTGATCTCGAAGCATTTTGCAAGCTCGGATGTTCTCCTCCACTTCTTTTGCATCCTCAAACAATTGTCTTAAAGATGATGATTTCCTTTCTAACAGGAAAAAGACAAGATCTGAATGTTGAGCCATAACATAATATACCATAGCAAGATTTTCCGAAGGTCTGATCTCCGTAGGCATGCTGATATAAAAACTTTGAAACCTCCAATTAAATTTAGTAATTGGCTCATCATTTTCCCTTTTCAAACTATAAAATTCGGAAAGAAATTGATCATAAGATTTATTCTTACCCCAATACTTCAAAAAGACATCATGTAACTCTTCCCACGATCCAATTGAATCATCTTTTAAATTTCGGAACCAAAACGCAACATCTCCAGCAAAGGATTTCGAAAATAACCTCATGACAACATCCTCATGCATGATTTCAAAATTATCAATGAAATTATGAAAAGATTCTAAATGCTTCTCTGCTGTAATATGGTCTTTTCCAGTAAAATGGGGAAGATATTCAACAAAGTAGGAAGGGTAAGGATGTAAGAGAGATGGTAGCCTAAGAGGTCTAAACATCTTCTATCTGAGTCTAGATTGAAAATTTGTGAGTTGAAAATGAGGTTCAACAAGTTGTTCGCAAGTTTCAGAAATGATGGTAGAAGGTAATAGATCAACTTTATTCTCTACAAGATGACCAGAATAATCAGCTTCAAGAGATATGGGTATATGTATATCATGCTGAACATGCATTTCAAATGAAGGAATAGGATCAACATCAATAAAAAAAGAAGAATGCGGATTTTCTTCTTCCAAAGAGGGATATGTACTTGAAGGTTTATGATCATCGGAATAGACAAAACAAAAAATAATTCTTTTGACATGCAATGGGAAAGATAGGAAAGAACTAATGAATAAGAACAAAACCTCATGGAAGAAAGTAACAAGTTGATACCCAATCTTTCCATTTGGCTTCTTCATTTTTCTGTCAACAAAATTCTCCTTACAGTGGAATATTTAATCGTGGAGTTGCCGGTGAAAACTTGTAGTCTAAAAGATTTTATGACTTTGTTTACCTCTCAAAATCAGATGAATAATGATATCCCAGGGAAGATATACTTCAGCTTCATCCCCGACAATGACGCCAAAGATGTTAGTGCCAGAAATTGTTCTTAGACTACTAGAAGAACAAGCCAACACAATCTCAAAAGTAAAATTAAATAAAATAGGTCATAGGGTTTTGGTTTATGGTTTTGGTTTTAAAAACTTCATCAACAAGGAGGAAATAAACATCCACAAGCTAATACAGAACTGAATCATGCAAGTTGGATAAACTGGGGATCAAACACATCCCAATAAGCCATAAACATTACACATTAAAAACTAATTCCACCCACAGGCTACAAGCATTTACATGAATAAACCTTTAAACAAGAAATGAAATTGTAGACTGAGCAATCAAACAGATCAGAAATGAAAAAACATGACAGGTAAAAGGGCTTATCAGTATATATATAATCAATAACAGTCATCCAAAAGCCTCTCCTTGAGTGAAAAACCCCCCCTCAAAACTATATGTTTGTCTTCCTTTTATCATTACAAAAGTAAAGTAGTTCCATAACTACCTTCTAGGTCAAAATTTGAAACAGTTACATCACTCAGTTACATGATAACTCAAAATCTTTAAAGACAATTAACCCAAAAATAGCAAATCGGATTTGGAAAAATTTGACGAATTTCTAGAAATTTGGGTTTCAAAGACGCATTCATATCTCTCTATCAGAGACACTTGTGTAAGAACTGAGAGAGATTTTTTTTTAAATGAGTATGTTATTAACAAAATCCTCTCTTGGTTTTTCAAAATTCCTCTTCAATTGATTGGAATATATGCTGCAAATTTGTAACTAAAACAGGAAATTATTAAATAATTCAAACCCTGAAAATAGGCCACAAAGATGAATTCGAATCTCTCAAATGATAATATCTATTGCAAAACTAAGAGAGGTTTTTGTGAATTATTCTTTTTTGGAAAAAAACCTCTTTTTCTTTTCCTGAATTCATTTCCATCTCTTCGTAATCTGCTCCCAATGACAATGACAAAAATAGGAAAAACAGAGGTGCTACAGGAATCTCCTCATGGAAATATTTGACAAAGGACTAAAAAATGAGAGTTAGATTATAAATCAAAACTTGGAATAAACTTTTATTATAAGTTTTTGAAAGATTAAAGATGTACATATTAACTAATAAGCCCAAAAGACAAACCTTAAAACTAGAATAATGAAATAATTCAACCATTAAAAGCATTATATCCAACCAAAATTATTGATTGTCAAAAATTCTTAAAATCAACATAAAATATAAAATCATTGTAAACCAACGGTTGAAAATTAGGACAAAAAGAACAGATAAACTAAGAACAAGATCTAGTTATAACAGGAAGAAAGTTGAAAATCATCATAATTCGATAACCAAGTCTTGGATGGACAAACCATCAATTTCATTGGAATTGTGACATCATATCAGGTCTAGGGAAACCACTCTAACATGAGTCCATGGACCAATAATTTTATATTTCGACTATTTTCACAACTATATTTTGCTTAGTAACATACAATGTAATGTTTACATTAGAGGGTCAATTTTTGAAATTTGAGAAAAAGGAGGGTGTGGGAGTCATGGTAATATTTCCCTTGCTAAAAAATACTTCTAGTAGGTTACACCACTCAATTTCATTGCTCAGTTTGGTTTTGATGCCCCCGGTTGAAATTCACTAACTGTCCATGAAGGACTTTGGGAAGTGAATTGAAACTTACCATAATTTAATAAAATCAAGGATTGTATGGAAAAATTTCAATTCAGTTGGAATCATGACATAGGAGTACTGTGATCGACACCACTCTACCATGAGTCCATGGAATAACCATTTTCTATTTTCACAATTTTCACAACTAGGGGTTTTCTTATTAACAACCAATGCAGATTTTGCATTAGAGAGTAAAATTTTTAAAACTGTGTGAACCAAAAGTTTGGGAATTGTGGACATATCATCCTTTCCCAAACACACTTGGAGGAAACTACTACACTCAATTCCATTGCGTAGTTATGTTTTTTATGATTTGGGTTGAAATTCACCAAGTGTCTTTGAATTGATTTTGGAAGTGAGTTGAAACTCATAATAAATCAATAATCGAGGCTTCAATATACAAACCATCAATTTTGTTGGAATCAATACATTGGAATACCACTAGGGACACCACTCTACCATGAGTCCATGGATTGATCATAATCTATTTCGACAATTTTTGGAACTAGGTTTTACTGAGTAACATGGAATGCAGTTTTTCTATTAGAGGGTACTTTTTTATAACTATGTCAAAAGAGAATTTGGGAAATGTGTTCATATTCTCGTTTCCAAAACAAACTTGCAATAGGTTGCGACACTCAGTTCCATTTCTTAGTTTGGTTTTTATGCCCAAGTTGGTTGAAATTCTCCAAGTATCCTAGATGGCTTTGGGAGGTGAGTTGACAATTACCATAACTCAATACTGAGGCTTAGATGGACTATATGTTAGTTCCATTGGACTATTGGCATACGAGTACTACTGGGGACACCACTTTATGATCAATCCATGGACTAACTATTGTATATTTCAATGATTTTCAGAATTAGGTTTCACTTAGTAACATGAAATATAATTTTTGCATTAGATGTTAATTTTCCTGAATACTATGCAAAACAAGGGTTTGGGAATCATGTTCATATCATCCTTTCCTAAACATACTTATAGTAAGTTACAACACCCAATTATATTGCCCAGTTTGTTTTTCATGCCCTAATTAATAATTTCCAAGTGTCTCTAAATGGACTTGGAAAATGAGTTGAAAATTTCCATAACTCAATAATCGAGGTGAATATGGACATAATATATTTTATGTTGGAATCATCACATCAAATTAATTCTACAAACACCTCTCTACCATGATTCCATGGAATAACCGTTCTCTATTTTGATGGTTTTTGCAACTAGGTTTTGCTTAGTAACATGCAATGAAAATTTTGCATTAGAGCGTAATTTTTTAGAACAATGCCAAATGAGGGTGTGGGAATTGTTTTCATCTATATCTTACCTTAACACACTTGAAGGAAGTTATGACACTCAATATTTTTGTTCAGTTTAGATTTTCTACCCCCAGTTGAAATTCTCCAAGTGTCCTTAAATGGATTTGGGAAGCGAGTTGAAAATCACCATGAAAAAATGGTCAGTTCCATTGGAATCATGAAATTTGAGTACCATTAAGGACACCTATCTAGTGTGATTCCATGGATATATTATTGTCTATTTCAGTGATTCTTTTAGCTAGGTTTTTATGAGTAATCTACAATGCAAGTTTTGTGGTAGAGGGTAAATTTTGAAAGCTATTCCAACTAATGGTGTGGGCACCATGTTTATCTCAACCTTGCGAAAACACACTTGTACAAGGTTATGTCACTCAATTCTATTGTTTAGTTTTTTTTATGACCCCAATTGAAATTTGACTAAGTGTCCCTGAATGGCTTTGTAAAGTGAGTTGAACATCACCATAACTCAATATATGAGGCTTACATGAAAAAATTTCTAGTTCTATTGAAATTGTGACATTAGAGTACCACAATATAATCTTGTTTTAGGATGATTCAATGGATTGAATATTGTCTATTTTGATGGTTTTGGAAAGTATGGTTTCTGCTAGTAACATGCACTGGAATTTTTGTAGCAGAGGGTAAATTTTTTTAAATTTTACCAACTAAGGGTGTGTGAATTATTTTCATCTAGGAATTTCCAAAAAAAAAAAATAAGGAGGCTCCAAATAGTGTGATGTTCAAAATAAAGGTAGAGTTAGGAAACAAAAACAACTTGTACAATAGGGAAATATGTTTCCTTATAGGTTGGCATCATCCTATAAGCATCCTTGTTTGGTAGGCTTTATCCAAATATCATATATATGTGGTGACTAATGCTTCTTTTCGATGGAAATTCATTGGGTAATTCATCAACTACAATGTCTTGGTAATCCTCTAACATGTCCTTAATTTCCACTGGGAAATCTGAAATGACGGTAATAATAGGTTAAATTCTTGGTTTGCAAACAATAGCATAACTCACCTCTTCTTCTGTCATCTACTGTAAGAACTTTTTCCCATTGATCACCAGAGTTTTTGGATCCTCTTTTGAAGCTCCAGTTCCTTCTTGTAAAGGTAACAAAGTGTGTTGGATACCACCCATCTCGAACATATAACAGTTCTCACTCCCATCATGCACAACTTTCCTACCAAATTTCCAAGTTCTTCCTAGCAGAACATAACACACATCCATAGGTATGATATCACAAGTCACCTTGTCTTGATATATGCCTATTTGGAATTCCACTTCACTTTGTTCTGTAACCATCAATTGGTGTCACTTATGCATCCATGACACCTTGTAAGGTGTTGGATGCTTGACTTTCCTAAGTTTCAGTTTTTCCACCATTTTAGTGGACACCAAATTGTTGTTGCTTCCATTTTAGTGGACACCTTGAACTTTGCATGTAGTTCAAAATAAGGCCTTCCTTTGTGAAGAATCTACCACCTCCTTCTCTGGTTTCAATAGCACCTTGTTCATAAGAAGAGCCTCCCCAACCTCAGGTGCATTTTCTACCATAGGACTCTTGTGCCTCTGCCTACTTTCCTTATGCCATATGGTTTCCTGTTTGTCCTACATTTTCATTGTCAAGGCATTCATAGGACTGATGGCCTAGCTTGTTACATCTGTAACATATGTAGACTGACTCTCTTCCTCTACCTCTACCTCTATGGTAGGATATTCCAACTCGAGGTTCATCTCCTTTTCCTGTTTGATATTGTTGGTTAGAACCACCAGCTTCATCCTTGTAGGTTGGAACTTTCTCTCTTCCAGTTGTTTGTCCCTCTCCCTTGGTAGATCCTATTTTTCTACCAAAGGTTTGCTTCCTGAATATATTCACTTCTACCCTTAGAGAATACTGATAATCCCCTTCCATAGTGCTAGGAGATAACATACTAATCTCATCCTGAATCTTCATTCTCAACCCATTGATGTACCTAGTTGTCTTCTCAGAGGTATCTTGATTGTAACTTGCTCTACTCTCTAACAGTCAATTACCTTTGCCTAAGGTTCTGTATCTGTCTATAGAGACTCAGTTTGTAGTCCTTGGGAAATAATTTACCTCGCACATTAGCAATCAAACTATCCCAACTTTTTATTGCTGACTTCTTTTTCTTCTTCCTCTCAGCCTGCACACTATCCCACCATAGTGTTGTATGGCCTTTCAATCTAGTCACATCTAGTTTTACCTTCTTGTCCTCCTCTATATCTTCATAATCAAAGTATCAATATAACTCTCCTATCTAGTCTATCATCCCTTTTTCTGACAAATTCCCATCATAAGTAGACAAGGAGGGTTTTGGTCTAGAACAGGAACCTAACACAAACCTTAACAACTTCATCTCAATTGTTTCTGGTGTGGCCTCTTCTTCTTGGTCACCACCCTCTACTTCTAATTCACTATCATCTCCTAGGTATGTTATCATTTCCTAGCCATCTCCATAGCTTCCATTCTATCCTGCATAGCCCTCATTTGTTCCATCAGTTTGACATTTGCAACAGGTCTACCTCTATGACCTGCTCTACCTCCTCGCATTCGCATTGTCATTTTCTTGTTTTCCTTTATTTGACATGCCCGCATAATGAATGTATCAACATACATCCAGTAAATTCATAAAAGGTAAGTATGAATCAATAACAACAACACAATGTTGCTTCACTTTATTTCCTTTTCTTTATCTAGCCATATTGCTACCCTATCAACCCTGCTTCGAGGTATAACTCCAAGCTAGTGAAATCTTTTTAATACATTTAAATCCCACACTTAATGGACATAATTCCCACAAGTATTGCATTATGCATGCAAGAGTAAGATAAAATGGTCGCACCTAGTTAAACATGCCCACAGGGTAATAGATAAATGCCCGATGAACCCAAAAATGCCTGAAATAGAACATATTGTATCTAATTTCTTTATGCATTTTACTTCATCTATTGTTATGGCTTCCTGCGGCCATTTTTCAAATTTTTGTGCATTTTTGTGTGCATTTGTCTGGACGTACGTGCATATGCTTAAGGCATGCAAGCATTTTATAAGGTAGTGCGGGAATTTTACTAGTCCAATGGAAATTTTCAAACTGGATGCGGGCATTTGTCCAAATCAACTGCTTATCCAATTTGGAAAATTGATTTAAACATATTATGAAACTTAAATGTATTTACTTGCATACTGAGTGTATATAAGTGAATATGAAAATCACCTCCTACATCCTCATAACTTGAACACTCTAAACAATAAAGGTTTCAATGCAACATAATTAGGAAACTTATTAAGAGGATGACTAACCTGCCCCCAAAAAAAGACTCAATCTCTCCTACTTCCTCTTATGCCTCTTGTAACCTTTATGTAACCTATCTGGGTCCTTTGAATGAATTATAAGGGAAAATAGCATCTATACTTGTGCTAGAATTTGACTATCAGTGTCTGATTTATTTGGAATGTATGGATCAATATTTGGGGCAGCAAGCTTCTCTGCCTCATCAATGTCTATTAGAGACCCCTGAGGCTTAGGGGACCTTGCATCCTGATCAAATTTGACATCTTGACATACACATATATTCTGTAGGGATTGAATGTAAACTTTGGAGGCCTTAGAAGTCATGTCATATCCCACATAAATTTCATTCGAACTAGAGGGTTCAAACCTGGATAGTGTTTATAAGGGTAATGATGGAACCCCATCCTCCTCTCTTGGTACCATATTGGTCATATAGGATGGATTCAATTTTGGACTTGATGTGCTTACTTGTACCCTAAAAGGCATCTGATACATCCTATCCATTCATCAATACGCCAGTCAAGGCATGGATATCTTGTACATGAATTGGATAAGGCATGTCTAGCCACAAGGTGTTCCCATGCATTCAACTAATAAGGAACTTGGTGCATATATTAGTTTCCCTAGTGGTTCCAAATACTAGTAGGCCAAGTATATATCATTGTGAGAGAGACCACATTTCAGAAGGGGTGCACCACCAGAGAAGAGAGACACTAGTCTTTAGCAATTGTGCATAGTGTGGATCTTCCATGTAGGTCTATATAAGTGTCCATGCAGGCTCCACACAAGTCTCAGAATTAACGTTGGTGGGTAACATATGTAGGTTGGTGAGTTGTTTGAGACTAGTTATTTTACCCTCGATTTTGCAGCAAATATTGTACTTCAAATATAGGCATACCTTTAGGCTCTTACACCGATGTTGGTAGGCAACGAGTATTAGAGACTAAATGTCCTCCTTGAAACTGATGTCCTCCTCGAAACTGTATAGGATAGAATATTTATTTCAAGCACATAGCTTATTACTTATTAGTGTAGTATTTATTCAAGTCTTGAGAAATATTATTAGGAATAAAAGTGAGAAAATGGTACACATGCATCCTCAAAGGATTGAAAAACATCCATCCAACCCAAATCTCCTACTTTCAATGGCATCCTTCTATCATATCTTACCTCCATTTTCCTACCTCATAAAACTTAACAAGTGCAATATTTCATCTCTATATTATGGTCCCTATATTAATTTGTCAAAGTATTCTAGGGACTAAACACAAGTCTCATCAAAGATTAATAACAATAAGGCATTAAAATGGTGTAATTGTGCTACAAAATGAGTAGCCGCTCTGTATATTCACACAAAAAATGAGTAATACAATAAAATATCATGCTGCAAGCATGAATGAAAAAGAAATTCAAATTCCCAAGGAGGTCATTCAAATTGAATGAGTGAGTCTAGCTTAACTAAATGTAAGCCACAGTCAACACTCAAGTTAACCACTGATCAAAACCCTAATTGACTCAACTGAGCCCTAACTGAAGTCAGAGTGCAATAAATGACTGAGTCTAACTGAAAGTAGGTTAGACACATGTCACAGCAATCCAACCATCAAGTGGTAGCACATCAATGACTCCAATGAACCCCGATGAGGTTAATTGAAGTGTAACTGAACATCAAAAGTGGTTGGAGGCACCCCTGTTGACTCCAGTTCATTAAATAATCAATTTAATGAAGGAGGGTGCCTTCACTACTCTATTTAACTGATTATAACCATTAGTTATCAATATGGGGAATTAATGACACTCAAGTCACCCCCAGAGTGCTCCAGTTAGCCTCCCCAAATGTAGGAGAAGGCTAAGTTAGCCTCCTTGACTGAAAATAGGCATGGGTGTGATCTAGCTGATGTCATCTAGTGCTCCTCTGATGTCAATTAAGTCAATAATACTTAGGATAATGGTTTAACTAGGCCAAAATTACCAAAATGAGTGTGTAAGGTGGTAAATGTCTCCAACACCCCCCCTTAATCTATACTCAGGAGGAGTTAGAAAACATAAAATGCATAAAAATGTTAGGGCCCCAGCAACTATGGCCATAGGTCACCGTGTACAATACTAAAACTGAAACAATGCTCAAAAACAAACCAAGTGAGGAAAAGAGGGAAAACCCAGTGGGAAAAACCCCCCCTCAAGCTGAACACTGAAAGTAGTCCGATCACCCTGATGGACTCACCCCCAACAGTGAACGGAGGTAAGTGAACTTCTTTTCTGAAAATCTCTTGGTGAAGATGTATGCAATCTACTCACCAGTTGGGCAGTATTGCAGAATGATGGTCCTGTCATGCACTAGCTCCCTGATATAGTGCATGTGGATCTCTACATGCTTGGTCCTCTGGCTGGTAAATGGATCTGTGGATATATTAATATCACTTTGATTGTCACAAAAGAGGACAGTGGACAAAGTACTACCAAGATCAAACTCTGAAAGAATGCCTTGCAACCAAACTGCTTAGATGCAAGCATTCACCGCTCCTCGATACTCGGCCTCTACTGAAGATAATGCTATGGAAGGATGATTTTTGTTGGACCAGAAAATGGGGCCACAACCAAACATGAATACATATCCAGAAGTATACTTCCAATCAATAGAATCACCCACCCAATGGGAATCTATGTATCCAACCAGCTCTAGATCGGAGTCTGCAGCATAGTGAATGCTGTAGGTTCTGGTTCCCTGAATATACTAGAGGATCCTCTTGGCTACCTTGCAATGAATATCATGAGGCTGCTGCATGTATCTTGATACAACATTCATGGAATAACAGATATCAGGCTGAGAATGTGTCAAGTACAACAAGCTACAAATCAGCTATCGATAGATAGTGCAGTCCATGGGAGGTGTGCTTTTTCCTTCTTCAAGGCTGATCCCTAAGAGGAAATGGAATGGTGCAGGCCTAAATTCAACCATGTTAAACTTTAATAACAGGTCTGATATATATTTGGACTCAATGACCATTATCCCATCAGAATTTTGCTCAATTTCAAGCCCCAAATCGCTCATTTCAAAAGCATTGTGGAGAGCAGTTTTGATGGCTGAAATGGAAGCAACTATGCTACCTGTGATCAGTAAGTCATCAACATATAAAAAAATAATAATCAAATGACCATCATACTACTGTATATACACATTTGTATCTGATCTACACCTTTGGAAGTTTTGCGAGAGAAGGAAGGCATCCATCTTGGAATACCACTCTCTTGGGGCCTGTTTTAACCCGTATAGTGACTTCTTTAGCTTGCAAACCAAATATGGATCAGAGATGTAGCTCTCAGGATACTTCATGTATATCTCCTCATGAATATCTCCATACATAAAGGCTGACTTAACATCCATATGATGCACTTCCCAGTGCTTAGATGCTTAAATTGCCAAAACTAGGTGGATGGAGTCCATTTTTGCAACCGGTGCAAAGGTCTGATGGTAGTCCACACCTTGGACCTGAGAGAAACCTTTTTCCACCAGCCTTGCCTTATATTTTCAGGTTCTTCCATCAGCAGCAACCTTGGTCCGAAACACCCACTTGCAATTAACCAATTTCCTTCCTGAAGGAAGAGAAACTAGCTCCCAAGTAGTGTTTTTCTGAAGAGAATTCATCTCTTCATCCATGGAAACTTGCCATCTCAGATCCTTCCGAGCATGGTAGTAGGATTTTGGTTCTAAACTAATCATCAAATAACAAGTTTTGGATAGCAAATTATTAGGACAAGAGAGTGCAATACCTGCTCTTTGGAAATCAAACCGGGTTCTCCTTGGATCATCCAGATTTCCAATGTAATCTCCTGCGGAGGAGAGTGTTTGTCGGGCCCATGTGGGAATATGATTTTGTACTTTAGGTTTTGATTCAGAATCTGATATTTTCTTCACACTGATATCATAAATCATAGGATCCAAATCAGGGTCATCACCCCCAATTTCATCATCCAAATATTCAGTAGAATAGGAAGGAAATTCAGCAGTTTTCTCCTTCACTAGTTCCACCTCCTGAAGAGGCTCATCGAACTTGACACTCCTTTCGATGATGATCTATTTTTTTTTATATCTAGCAGCTTGAAACATTTTGATTCATTATGATACCCAATAAACATACATTCTATGCTTTGCGGTCGCAAAGCCCTCCTTTTATCAAGTGGAATTCGGTCCCATGCAATGGACCTAAACACCCGCAAGTTCGACGCATCCGGCTTGTGTCCAAAGTATGATTTGAAAGGGGTATTCCCTTTCATAGATGAGTGTGGAATTCTATTCTAAATTTATGCTTCAGAATGCATGACTTCAGCCCACAAATTTGCAGCCAAACTCTTTGATTCCAACATACAAGTGGTCATCTCCTTGAGAGACCGATTCTTCCTTTTCGCTACACCGTTCTGCTGGGGAGTGTAGGGAATTAAATGTTGGACCTGAATACCACTTTGGGAGAATATGTGCAGAAACTCATTACTAACATACTCCCCTCCATTATCAGATCTCAATATCTTTATCTTAATCCCAGAGGCATTCTCGATCAAGGCCTTCAGTTCAGAGAATTTTTCACATACTTCAGACTTCTTTTTGGGAAAGAAGACCCATGTGCACCTTGAAAAATTATCAATAAAAGTCAGAAGATACCTTGATCCATTCATGGATGTGATAGGCATCAGATCACTGATATCAAAATGTATCAGCCCCAATATGCATGTAGCTCAATTTGCCTTCCCCCGATCATACTTGTGCTTAGGGTGTTTTCCAACCACACAACCCTTCCAAATTCCAGTGGTTGCCTTGATGACCGAGAGGCCTTCAACCATGGAGTTTTTCTGTAATTGTTGCAAATATTTGAAATTTAGATGGCCAAACCTTTCATGCTATAGCCTACTAACTTCATTTCCATGAGTTAGCAGTGCGATGGGCTTTGCATCCACCACAAAGTGGGAGAACTCATAGGCTTTTGCATGATGGTTTGCAAGGCCTTTAGCAATGAGTTTCCCGGATGCAAGTTACATTATCTCAACATAATTCAGGCTGAAAGATACTCTCTTATGCACTCCTATATGTGTCATCTGATAGACACTAAGGATATTTGATGCCAGAGACGGTACATACAAAACATTTGAAAAATAGAGCCATTCTCAAGATCAACCGTACCTTGTCCTTCTGAAATGATGGTGGAGTCATCTCCCATGTGGATGGGGATGGATTTGTCGGTGTCCAAGGATGAAAAGGAGTCTCTTTCAGCCATCATGTGGTTCGAAGCTCCAGAATCAATCAAGAGTGCTTTGGACTTCGAAGTGCTTTTCATGAGGGCATGACCTTTTTCATGCTGTGGTTCCCAATCTTGTTGATCTCTCCTCCGAAAGCTTTCCGGAAGATTGATGTGATTTCTCTCAAGGAGAGAGGTAGCTTCATCAAGTTTCTTCTTCATGCAGGCATGTTCAAGGTGGAAGCCCTTCCCATAGTGACAACACTTGACTTTTTCCTTTCCATGATGCCCTTTCCCTTTGTTCTTCTTTGAGCCGGAAGACTCATCATGTTGTTGGTTTTCAACTTTAGGCTTAGGAGCTTCGAATTTATTTTTTGGGCTCTTTTGTTGCTTTCCTTTACCCTTCATATCTTTGGGCCACGAGACATGGAGGGCTTGATCACGGGAGGATTTGATGATCCCCATCTGGATAAGCTTATCATGTTCACTTGTTAGGGACTCAATGAAGGAATTGAGTGTAGGCATCTTCCATCCAGGGGTTGTGAGCTTCCCCGCATGAAATTAGAGACAAAAAATGAATAACCAGCTCCAAGTTTGGAGAGTATGGTGAGGATGAGCTGATCATCCTCCTTCTCCACTTTGCATTGCTTCAACAGTAAGACAATGTGCTTGAAATTTGTGAAAAATCCATTCAAGGTCTCAAAATTGGAAGGCTGGAGAGACATCAATTCATTTTCGAAATGGTAAACTCTGAAATCATCCTAATTTCCATACAGGGTTTCCAATTTGTCCCAAATCTCCTTTGGAGTCTTCAATCCCGAAAGATGGAAAAGAAGATCCCAGGAAATAAAGAGGCACAAGAATCTGAATGCTTCATCCTTCTTGTTCAAGAATCTAGATTTGTCTATTGTAGAACTAGGCTCTTCTTCAGTGTCCATGGTGACCCTATAGAGTCCTATGGAACGTAGCTAGATCTCCATGTCTCCTTTCCATGACTGGAAATTGAACGGAATCAAAATATCTATGGAAGAATCCATCTGAATCTG
This sequence comes from Pseudotsuga menziesii, assembly GCA_001517045.1. Taxonomy (NCBI): domain Eukaryota; kingdom Viridiplantae; phylum Streptophyta; class Pinopsida; order Pinales; family Pinaceae; genus Pseudotsuga; species Pseudotsuga menziesii. The sequence goes on from LPNX010301903.1 coordinate 478,963, forward strand.
CTGGAGCGAATGCTTTCACCTGTTAAAAACCTAAAAATCGCAACAAAAGGGGCAATGTAAGGTCAAACAACCTGCATATTTTAGGCTTTCATCACACCCAGCACAGTCAATCAAGGAAGCTTGATCAACAAGTTATTTTCTTGGGGTATTAAGTGGTAAGCCTTGGCTTCTGGTGCAGTGCTATATTTTTGAGCTATTGCTCAATTTTCATGCAAGATCTGTCAAAAACCTTGTTTTTGAGAGATCTAAGCTTCGTCCCACCATGAACTCTGATACCATATTAATCTTTCAAAATAATCTAGGGACTAAACACAAGTCTCATAAAACATTAATAACAATAAGGCATGAAAATGATGTAATTGTGCTACAAAATGAGTAGCCGCTCTATATATTCACACAAAGAATGAGTAATACAATACAAGATCATGCTACAAGCATGAATGACAAAGAAATTCAAATTCCCAAGGAGGTCATTCAAATTGAATGAGTGAGTCTAGCATAACTGAATATAAGCCACAGTCAACACTCAAGTTAACCACTGATCAAAACCCTAATTGACTCAACTGAGCCCTAACTGAAGTTGGAGTGCAATAAATGACTGAGTCTAACTGAAAGTAGGTAAGACACATGTCACAACAAGCCAAACATCAAGTGGTATCACATCAATGACTCCAATGAACCCCGATGAGGTTAACTGAAGTGTAACTGAACATCAAAAGTGGTTGGAGGCACCCCTGTTGACTCCAGTTCATTAAATAATCAATTTAATGAAGGAGGGTGCCTTCACTGCTCTGTTTAACTGATTGTAACCATCAATTAGCAATATGGGGCATTAATGACGCTCATATCACCCCCGGAGTGCTCCAGTTAGCCTCCTCGAATGTAGGAGAAGGATAAGTTAGCCTCCTTGACTAAAGGTAGGCATGGGTGTGATCTAGTTGATGTCATCTAGTACTCCTCTGATGTCAATTAAGTCAATAATACTTAGGATAGTAGTTTAACTAGGCCAAATTGACCAAAATGAGTGTGTAAGGTGGTAAATGTCTCCAACACCCTCGGATTATGAAGATTGAACCATTCCCAGCCTAGAAGAAATGTCATTATCATGCTCAATAGTCAATAAATTAAGTTTGAACACTCGATATTTTGTTAGATGGGATACATTCAGAATGTCTAATAATGGTAGCATATCCATTAGATGGCATCAAAGTACTAAACACTATGCTCCAAGGTATGAATTGGCCCTCACAAAATTACCTTTAATATGTGGATTTATGGCTACTCTTACATGTACAAGAAGTTACCATAGGCTGCCTTAATTTCCTAGATTTGGATATGCCTCTGTTTTATTGTTTATTCAAGGTGTTTTAATGTTTGTTGTTGCTCAGAAATCCTCCCAATGTGCCCAAGACTTTCACACACTGCTGCATGGGTGCTCAAGATTGGAAATAAATCCTCAAATTGAACCCAAAGTTATGGATTACGCCTATTACTGTTGAAATTAACCCAGATTTAAAAATGATGTTCTTCATTGATGATTAGATACACAATCATGGAGAATTAAGGTTACTTTCACACCCAGGTTTTCCCATACTTGAGGGATCATACTTCTTTCTACTATTTCACACACATAGGGATGCTGAGATTTGAGAAATTAATGCCTAGAATGCTGCTATAGGTTCCTTTTATGCCCAGAAAGCTTCTACAAGTTTCTTTTGATTCAATGTTCCGACAAACTTGTTTTGATAACTAATGCCGCAACAATATCAAATGTCAAGCTAAGGATTTATGTAATTGGATTGCCAAATTATAACAGTAGTTACTAGATCCCTAATAAGTAGTCTACCTCCAATTTCCCTAATGTTCCTTGGTGATAGTTTAGGCACTATGGTACAAACTCGCTAAATATGGAAGTTATAAACTTATAAGGGAATCAAAGCAAGTGATGAGAGAGTATAATTGTTTAGTATTTGTTTTGGTCACTTTTGTGGCATGGGTAGAGGCCCTCTTAAGTTAATTCTCTGAAAGAATCACCCTCCTATGGTATCCTACATCAAGACTGAAATTTAAGCAACAAGCCCACTGTTGTGAAAGCCAAAGAACCCTAAATAGTAAATTCATAACAACATTGAAGGGAAACACCCAAGAAATACTTTGAGGCAGTTTCTAGTAGTTAACCTTAGTCATATCAGCAGACCTATAGCAAGGATTAATGGCTAAATGATGCAGGAGAATAGTCTCAAATGATGAAGTCACTTATGACTTCACGAAGTTTAGTGGAATCTTTTAGAAGAGAGTTGGGTCTCTTGTAATTTTCTGTTTTTTTTCAACAGATGATTGAATAAGTGGAGAAGGACTCTCGATCCTTTCCAATGTAATAGATAGGGTTTTTTTTAACATATAAGTAGGCATCTTGTATTTATATTTCTGGCCCACTTTGGGGTTAAATTTATAGTTGGTATCTCAACTAGTTTGGTAGGGTTTGACACGGTGAATTAGGCTATTTACTATTTAATTAATGGTTAAAACAGGTAATGGGTAAAATGCTGATAGTAAAAGTACCCAGGTGAAAATTGGTGGTGGTCATAGAATTTTGGTAACTGGTATTTGCTGGACAAGTAAATAAGTTCAAGCATCGCTCTTCTTTTCAGATAGTCGAGATAACATTATAAATGTAATTTTCCCTTTTAAAGGATTTAGATTTAAAAATTAAGGACACTTGGGAACTTTTGGGCTGGTGCTCTTTAAATGAAATTGAATAAGGTCTGGGTCCCATCTAACACATGTCCATTGTGGATGGACTGACGTACAATCCATGTTGTCAACCATTTTTTGTTGTGGCTATCTTTTGGATTAGTAGTGTTGGGCAGAAACTAGGGTGGTTTCCATGAGCGATAACTTATCGCTAACTCAATAGTATCACAAAAATATTTTTTGAGGAGTTATCAATAAATCTCACCACGTGTCTGTTGATGTATTTGTAACTTCGGAATGTATTCATCCGTATATCTTATGTATTGTACCGTGATGTTTATTCCAGGAAGTGTCTATAATGTATTTGAGTCATGTCATACCCCGATGTTCCTATCGGGAGATTCAATAATGTAAACAAGTCATGTCAACTCATTGTGGGTAACCCTCCTATTGATCAAGGGTTAAATTCCCTGCAGTTGTGGGGCCCTAGGGTTATTAAACTCTCCTAGAGAATTCAGCCCTAGTGAGTTATTTTCAAGTCGAGAATTAGTGTAAATAGAGAGTGAGCCTCTCTATTTAACACACACTCACTCACAGTCAATTGTAGCACATAGCTAAGGAAGAAGAAGTTGTTGGGGCTAAAAAGGAAGAGAATACTGCAATCGGGAGATCATCTTAGTGTTTTGGGGTTTTACTTTTGGTGCTGATTCTATCTCTAAGGAAGTTGCGAGGTTTTCTCCGTTTATGGTTTCCCTGAGGAAAAACATTGTGTTCATTGTCTCTTGTGTTTGATTGTTGTGCTTGTTATTCTCTCAGTTAAAGATCCTAATATAATGCTAGCTTCAATGATAAAAATATAACATGGTATCAAAGCTAGCCTAAGAAGAAGACATTGTGCAGCTGTGGAAACTAGGGCTTCCTACTTTTTGGATCTCTCTCCATATATTTTTAGCAAAAGAAGGTTGGGTTGACTCTTCTCTCTAGGGCACATCTTTCTATCGAAGAAAAATCTGATTCTAAGCATTTTCAGTTTTTGACCCGACACTGCTGCCAGAAATTAGGGCTTTCCACAGAATTGGAATTTTTGAGTGAGCCCAGGCCTAGATTGATCCCCTCCACAAAATCTAAGTTTAGAGATCAAGATTAGAGTTCTTGGTTTGACAAAACTCTAGAAAAGTAAAACCCTAATCTGCTCATGAACCAGCTCTGTAGAAATTCAGCTCCAGATCCAGATCCGACATCTTAACCTGGTAAGATCTAAATCTTTTGTGTTTCCATTTAAGGTTCTCAGTTAAGATGTCTTATCATACCAATCTTGATGACAATCTTGAGGGGGATAATAACTTCCGAGCCTGGAAGTATAGGATCTCCCTGGTCTTGGAACAAAATGAGTTAGACTCCCACATCAATGAGGAGGTTCCAGTTCCAGAGGGAGATGAGGCTAAGGCCTTACACAAAAATAAGTTGGCCATGGCTAAGAGGATTATTACTGATTCAATCAAGGATCACCTCATACCACATGTTTCCTCCCTAAATACACCTAAATCTATGTTTGATGACCTGACCAAACTATTTTTAAGGAAAGAACATAAACCGGAAGGTGACTTTGAGGAACCAGTTGAAGAATGTGAAGATCTAGAATGTGGAGACCATACAATCATACGTCACAAGGGTCTCCCAAATCAAATAACAACTTGAAGTAGTGGATGAAGAAGTGGAGAATGCAGATATTGTAATGACCACCTTGAATGGTATCCCTAGATCATGGGACTCCTTTATTCAAGGGATCTGTGCCAGAAAGAAGCTAGTCAAATTTAGCATACTATGGGAAGAATGCTCTCAAGAAGAAGCTCAGATAGCAACTTGAGAAGAAAAGATGGGAAGTGAAGATAAATCTCTCACAGTACACTCCAAGAAAAGGAAAAGAAGTTCTCATCACCCTAGAGGTAAGCACTTCCATAAAAGTAACACTAGAAAATATTTGTCTAGAATCAGATGCTATACATGCAATGAAGTAGGACACTATGCTATAGAATGTCCTAGAAACAAAAATGTCTCTCACAAGAAGAAGAGAAACAAGAGAAGACATCATGCTCACGCTGTAGAGGATGATGAACCTTCCACAAAGAGAATCAGACAAGAAAGTGATGAAGAATATGTCTTGATTTCCGCTCTCATGGGAAACATCACACATGGAAGCAATGATTGGCTTATAGACAATGGGACTTCCAAACATATGATGGGATTCAAATAATCCTTTGTGAAACTATCAGAACATGAATCACCCCACAAGGTGAAACTTGGAGATGAATACCAGTATCCAATAAAAGGTAGTGGGGAATCCTCCTATAAGCTAGACTTTGGAAAGTCTATGATGATGAAGGATGTATTGTTTGTACTAGGACTAAAGAAGAACCTCCTCTCCATATCTGCATTGGATGCAAAAGGCATGAGGGTTGCATTTGTGGATGGCCAAGTTCTCATGTGGCCAAAGGGAAAGACTATTGACGATGCAGTAGTAATTGGGGAACAAGAGGGAGGTCTATATAAATTGAAGGGCCATCCAGAACAAGCCTTAATCCACGACACAGTAGATCCAAATGAACTTTGGCATAGAAGGCTTGCACATGTGCGCTAGAGAGCACTACCTCTTGCAAGAAATGTTGTTGAAGGACTTCCAGAAATCCAGTCAAAAACATGACAGTATCTGCAAAGGATGTGCAAAAGGAAAGAACACAAAGAAGACATTTCCAAGTAGCGAGAGTAAGGCAAAAGGAATCTTGGAAATCATTCACTCCGATGTATGCGGTCCTATGTCATCCAGTTCATTAAGAGGGTATGTATACTATGTTTCTTTTATTGATGATTTTTCTAGGAAGACATGGATATACTTCTTGAAGAACAAAGATAAAGTATTCAATAAGTTCAAGGAATTCAAAGTCTTGATCGAGAACCATACAAAAAAGAAGATAAAAACCTTTTTATCAGATAATGGTGGAGAATTCACATCAAATGAATTCAAAGCATTATGCAAAGATTCAGGGATTAAGAGGGAGTTAACGACTCCATATAATCCACAGTAGAATGGGGTTGTTGAAAGGAAGAATAGAATGATTATGGAAGCCATAAGGGCCATGCTTCATGATCAAGATCTTCCCATGCATCTATGGACAGAAGCTTCCAAAACTGTGGTATATGTACAGAACCGTACTCCACATAGAGTACTTAAGAATGAGACCCCTGAAGAAGTCTTCTCCGGCAAGAAACCAGAATTCATCCATCTCAGAATATTCGGTTGTCTAGTATACTTACACATTCCGAAAGAAAAGAGGACAAAGCTAGATCCTTCAAGAAGGAAGGGTATATTTGTGGGATACTCTAAAAGCTCGAAGGCTTATAGAATATACTTCCCATGATTCAAGAAGATCGACATCAGCAGGGACATAATATTTGACGAAGACTCAGCTTACAACAAATATAGAAAGAGACCTATTGAAGAACCTGAAGAAACAGAAGCACCCAGAATTCATGACACAACCATGAATAAAGAAATTCAAGAAGAAGAACAAGAATTAGAAGAACCTCAAGAGCTTGTAGATCCACCTTAGGAGAAGAATCCTCACAAGAGGAAACCTCCTTGGGTACGAGAAACTATCCAAGGTGCAAAAAGATATGGGGCTCTAGAAGAAATTCACAGAGAAATAAAAAGGACCAAGTCCTACTCCGGGTATGTAGCCTTATTATGTGACTTCATCGATAAAGAACCTTCCAACTATGAAGAAGAGGTAGAAAGAAAAGAATGGAAGGATGCTATGATCGAAGAGTATCAATCGATCATGAAGAATGATGTCTGGGATATTGTCCCAAGACTAGAAGGGAAGTCTGTTTTAACTTCCAAATGGATCTACAAGATCAAGCATGCCGCATATGGTAGCATACAGAAATATAAAGCAATATTTGTGGCTCGTGGCTTCAGCTAGAAAGAAGAAATAGATTATGAAGAAACTTTTGCACCTGTAGCCAGATACACTTCCATCAGATCAGTACTTGCTCTGGCTGTAGTGATGAAATGGAAGATACACCAGATGGATGTCAAGACTGCTTTCTTGAATGGTGTAGTGGAAGAGGAAGTGTATGTGGAGAAGCCACTTAGTTTTGAGACACATGATAGGGAGTCTCATGTATGTAAATTGAAGAAATCCATGTACAGTTTGAAACAAGCACTGAGGACATGGTATGGCAGAATTGACAGCTTTCTATCCAGTTTGGGATTTACCAAGAGTAAAGCAGATTCCAACCTTTACTACAAGGTTGAAGATGGTAACCCAGTGATACTCCTACTGTATGTAGATGATATGTTTGTAACAGGTATGGATGGGTTGATTGCTGATACGAAGAGGAAGATTGCTGCTGATTTTGAAATGAAAGACTTGGGTGTGATGCACTATTTTCTAGGCATGGAGGTGTGGCAAAATGCGGATGGAATCTTCCTTGGACAAGGGAAGTATGCAGTAGAGATCCTGAATAGATTCGGGATGATGGACTACAAGGCCATGACCACACCTATGGCATCGAACATAAAGCTATTGAGCGATGCTTCATCAGAATCAGTTGATGCTACGATGTGTCGTCAGATGATTGGGTCATTGATGTACCTGACAAATACGAGACTGGATATTTGCTTTTCTATGAACACCTTGAGCCAGTTCCTGACAGATCCGAGACATGTTCACTTGATTGTTGCAAAGCATATTTTGAGGTACCTAAGGGGTACATTTGATTATGGGCTCAAGTATGAGGCGAATCAGAAAATTAACCTGGAGGGTTATGTTGATTCAAATTGGGTAGGCAGTGCCATCGATAGGAAGAGCACTTCAGGGTGCTACTTCAGTATGGGATCAGGTGTGATCTCTTGGTTTAGTAGGAAACAGTCTTGCATGGCACTGAGTACAACTGAAGCAGAGTATGTTGTAGCTTGTTCAGCTAGTTGTGAGGCAGTATGTCTAAGGAAGCTACTGTCTGATTTATTTGATCTCCAGTTGGATGCTACTTGTATATATTGCGACAACCAGAGTTGTTTGAAGTTGTCGGAGAACCTGGTGTTCCATGACAAGTCGAAGCATATCGAGATCAAGTATCACTATATTAGGGATATGGTGCAGAGAGGAGCAGTGAAGCTCCAGTATGTTGCGATGGACGAATAGATAACTGATGTGTTGATGAATCCATTGGCCAGAGTAAAGTTTGAGTACTTCAAGGAGAAGCTTGGTGTTCTCCATATCGAGGTTTCCCCCAAGGGGAAGTGATGAATCTTTGAGCCATTCTAACATGGTGAGAGGATTGGTTCCTCCCATGGTTAGATGTAAGGGCTGAACCATTCTGTCATGGTGGGAGGATTCGTTCCTTCCATGTCAGATATGAGTGCTGAGCCATTATGATGTGACTGTAGGATTGGTTCTTACATAATCAGATATAAGTGTTGAATTCCATTCTCTGGGAGAATGGAGGTACCTGGTCAGTTACTAGGAATCCTCGGCCTGGGGCTGAGGGCCATTTTGATGTGACTATAGGATTGGTTCCCACATGATTAGATGTAAGTACAGTGCCTTTCCACAGATGATAGTAGTTGTGTCCTATCATGTTGGTGGATGTGAGTGCCGATCCTTTCCACAGATGATAGTAGTTGTGTCCTATCATGCTGGTGGATGTGAGTGATGAGCCTTTTCACAGATGGTAGTAGGTGTGTCCTACCATGCTGGTGATTGTAAGTGCTATGCCTTTCCACATATGGCAGTAGGTGTGTCCTACCACGCTGGTAGATGTGAGTGCCATGCCTTTTCACAGATGATAGTAGTTGTGTCCTATCATGCTGTTGATTGTAAGTGATGTGCCTTTCCATAGATGATAGTAGTTGTTTCCTATCATGCAAGTGGATGTGAGTGCCATGCCTTTTCATAGATGGTAGTAGGTGTGTCCTACCATGCTAGTGATTGTAGGTGCTATGCCTTTCCACAGATGGTAGTAGGTGTGTCCTACCATGCTGGTGGATGTGAGTGTCGTGTCTTTTCACAGATGATAGTAGTTGTGTCCTATCATGCTGGTGAATGTAAGTCTTGTGCATTTCTGACATGGTGTTGGATGTGTTCCTCTCATGGTCAGATGTGAGTGCTGGCCATTCTAACTTTGGGTCAGATATAAGTGCTAAAGAAGACCTACATGGAGGCTAGGCCTACAACCAGCATGAAAAAGGGCTGGCTCTGTAGAAATTCATGTGACGAGAAGAATCATGAGATAGCACCTGTGATGATGATCTAGTGATGATGATCCAGCAGTGATGATCCAGATCCAGTGATGATCCAGATCTAGTGATGATGATCCAGCAGTGATGATCCAGATCCAGTGATGATCCAGATCTAGTGATGATGTCCCCATGATGATCCAGATCCAGTGATGATCCAGATCCAGTGATGATGATCCAGATCCAGTGATGATCCAGATCCAAGATGAATATGACTTGAAGATGAAGATGAATTGAAGATGACAATGACTTGAAGATGAATATGATGAGATGATCCAGTTGATATAGAGAAGAAGACTAGTGCAGAAAAATTGTGTCGATAGAATACCTTCCTAATTAAGATGGAGTGTTGATGTATTTGTAACTTTGGAATCTATTCATCCGTATATCTTATGTATTGTACCCCGATGTTTATTCTAGGAAGTGTCTGTAATGTATTTGAGTCATGTCATACCCCAATGTTCTTATCAGGAGATTCAATAATGTAAACAAGTCATGTCAAGTCATTGTGGGTAACCCTCCTATTGATCAAGGGTTAAAGTCCCTGTAGTTGCGGGGCACTAGAGTTATTAGACTCTCCTATAGAAGCCAGTCCTAGTGAGTTATTGTCAAGACGGGAATTAGTATAAATAGAGAGTGAGCCTCTCTATTTAACACACACTCACTCACACTCAGTTGTAGTGCATATATGAGGAAGAAGAAGTTGTTGGGGCTAGAAAGGAAGAGACTATTGTTGTCAAGAGATCATCTTTCTATTTTGTGGTTTTACTTTTGGTACTGATTCTATCTCTGAGGAAGTTGTGGAGTTTTCTCCATTTATGGTTTCCCCGAGGAAAAACATTGTGTTCATTGTCTCTTGTGTTTGATTGTTGTGCTTATTATTCTCTCAATTAAAGATCCTAATATAATGCTAGCTTGAATGATAAAAATATAATAGTTTCCTTGGCAGATTTGAGTAAAAATCCTTTTTGGAGTGAAACATTCATCATTAAGTTCTTTGGGATGGCCAAAAACTCTTCAAAACTATTAGTACTTACCTTAGCTCTAGCAGGGATAGTTGTTTTCTCTGCAAACTTTTAAGAACTGCAAATTAGTGTCCTCTATTGGGATATGGAGTCATGTCTCATTAGACAATTTCAACTTCATTTATTTTCAATTTGCAACATTATTTACAGACATGGAAACATAAAAATTAAAATTAAAATTTTTGAATGACTTCAAATGAAAATAAAAGAAGAATTCAACAACTCATATTCTACTATGTACATCATATTTTTATGATGCTTTTTAGAAAGTTCAATACAAGAAGAAATGTTTGAGGAGTCTCCCATTGATAGTAGCCTCCAATATTTCACCATTTAGCTCTGCAAGAATGAAATCATTGTTGTCTTGTACAATTAAGATGAGATAGGGACCCATCCAAATATTATCAAACTTTCCATGTTTGTCTTTATTTTCTCTTTTAGAATCCCACTTGAGAACCAAGTCTCCTTGATAGAAATCCCTTGCTATGGCCTTCTTATCAAGGTTATTTTTCCTTTTCTTCTGATGCACTAGCAATTTCAAACTAACTTGTTCCCTTTCTTGTTGCACTTCTATCAATTCATACATCCTCCTGACCAAATCATTTGACTATGTTTCATTTTGGATAAATTTGAGCACAAGTAGTTCTAATTGGATGGGAAGATATGCTTCTTTTCCAAAAACCAATTGAAAAGCAGAGGTTCTAATGGATATTTTGACACTTATTCTATCATCCCAGAGAGCATACCTCAAATTTACATCCCAAGTTTTGTTTGTTTATTGACAACATATTCTTTATTATCCTAAGTAGGATTTTGTTTGATGATTCACCAATCTATTTCCTCGTTGATGCTATGGGGTGGAATGAACTAGATCCATATGAAAATATTGATGATTGCATTGTGCATGATTTTATTTCATTGATATTATGTAAAACGAATCACAAAAAAAAAAAATCAATAAAATATGTGTAGGTGGAATAAGATGCCTTGAATGTGGTAGTATGATATTGTTCCATATAAATTTTCCTATGGATACTACACACATTGAATTGCCGTATATCATGGTCAGATGGAGACCATATGAGTATGTTAAATCAATGGGTGGAGGTCTCTCAGTACAAAGAAAGAATATGTGTGCAAGTGGTAAAATACAGTGTATGTCACGATATATTTTCACAGTGTACAATATTTGTGGTTGTGTGATATTGTATTCATTTTTTCCCATATTGCTAGGCACATGAATATTGTACACTGATAGAATATATCTCCACATACACTGAGAATAACTCGAGAAGCTTGGATAGCTTGGGGGGAGTATATTGATCCAGGGAAAAGCTCATAAATACTTGTTCTTTGAGCAGAAGCGATAGTGTATGGGTATGTAATCTGTTAAGATCAATTTTATTTCAGGTTCAAGCTCTGAAAGTTTTAAATGTTTGTTCTCTTTTTAATGTTTATTATTTATGTTTATTATTTTTAATGTTTATTATTACTTTAATTTTTATTATTTCTTTTTGGGTGGTTTCTTTTTGTTTTTGGGAGCTATGAGTATTAAAACAATTAATATACCTATATTTGTGCTTTTTACAATTTATATCTAAAATGCTTGTTCACTTTGTTGCATAGCTTATTTTTCAGTATGTGTGACATCTTTCGAGGACTATGGTTATCCTCAAGGGGCTGGCCACACCTTGATGAGTTAACCTGAGAAATATGAGATGACCATGTGAGCTTCCTTATCCAGTGATCATGATTATGAGCTTCCACTCTTTGCATGAGACATATGAGACATATGACCACATACAGTTGAGAAGGCTGCGTAACCTACCCTCACACTGACTTGATGTCCAAAATGTGTTGTCCTTTTTGCCATGTCATCATCCTTTGTGATCAACCTTTATATTCCTTTTTGCAATGTCATCATCCTATATCATCAAAATCCTTTTTCTTTTACTGTTGTACATTTCATCTCCATCCAAGTGGGCGTACAATATAGTTGAAGAATATATTTATAAGCTCAGGATTCCCATGACATATTTACTTTAGATGTACCTTTCAAGTGTTTAACTTTATCATTGAAATTCTTGTGACATCTAAGGACATGCCCGCATAATGAATGTATCAACAGTCATCTAGTAAATTCATAAAATATAAGCATTCATCAATGACAACATCACAATGTTGTTGGAGCATCACTATTCTCCCATCACAATGTTAATTCTCCCCTTATCAATATGTAGACTAATTGCTCCCCCTAGAACCTTGCTGGTCTGTTCATCTCAAGATATTTATTTATGCATTTTACTTCATCTAATTTCTATAAACATATTGTAGCTAATTTATTTCTGCATTTTACTTCATCTATTGCTATGGTTGTCTGCCGGCATTTTTCAACCTTGTTGTGAATATTTGTGGGCATTTGTCTGGACCTGCGTGCATATGTTTGACACCTGTGGGAATTTTATAAGGTAGTGCAGGCATTTTATCAGTCCAACGGGCATTTTCAAACTAGATGCAAGGCATTTTTGAACAGGTTGCAAACATTTTTCCAAATCATCTGCTCATCCAATTTGAAGAATTGATGTAAGTGTATTCTGCAACTTAAATGTGGGAATATTTAACTAGTTGCGGGAATTTTTATAGGCTGCGGGCATTCTTACTCTATTTCCCTATGGGCATTTCAATTTCTCTATTTCCCTGTGGGCATTTTTAACTAGCTGCGGACATTTTTATTCTCAAGTGTGTGAATATTTGAGGCTTGAGGATATTATTGAGGCTTGGCTGACATTTGTCTCCTCAACTTGCGGGCATATTGGCGACCTTGCATGCATTTTAATGACATCTCCTTCACTCATGCTGGAATTTTTCTTCTGCCTACTTGCATTTTTCTGAAGTTTTCCTGCAAGTATTGCATTATGCATGCAAGACTAAAATAAAATGCTCGAAGCTATTTAAACATGCCCACATGGCAATTTTCAACCTTTTTTGCATTTTTTAGTGCATTTTCCTTCCATATGCGGGGATTCTTTACATCAATTGGGAGGATGAGCCAAAAATTGTTTTGAATGCTTGTTATCTACTTTGCAAGATTTGTCCACATTAGCTGATTTCTGCATTCTTTCACCCTTGCGTTCACCTTAATTTCCCTCATTAGGTGCCATCCACCATATCATTACCTTATATGACTTTTTTTGGAGTACTTTGTTGTCATTTTTTATTGCGAGTTGGTCTTACTGTTGTGTTGCTACTGTTTTTTATTTTTGAGGGTTGGATGATATATTTTATGGTCTTTTCCAGTTTTTGGTTCTCCCCTTTCACAAGTATGTTGGTCTAGTTGAGTCTCATGCAAGTAACCTAACGCTAAGAGGTTGAAGTCTGTTTAGAAGCATTTTTTCTGAGGATAAGGGAGCTCCGCCCTAACATCTTATGTTGATTTATCTTATGTTGAGTTTATAACTGGTTCAGATTTGATATATCATGCTACTGTTATATATTGTTGTCTTTCGTTAACAACTTAGATCTAATATAGATCGCTATTGTTATTAGTGTTATTGTTTTAAGTACTTTAATGGTTATTGTAACTCATTGTTTCTAGGACATGTTGGACATGAAGGATATTGAGGTATGGTTTTTCTATGTTGGACATGGTTGTTTTATTGTTTTAGATTTGATTTTGAATATTTAAGAAAAATAATTATAAAATACAAATGAGTTGAATCTACCTAAGAGTTTGCAGCTTTCCTCAAAATGAGATGAAATATGTGCATTAATTTTTTTTATGGATCTTATGTCTTTAGAGTGGCGCCTTGTGCAGTCCAGTGAAGTGAAATATAGAGAAGTTCCTGCTCCTAGTATAGGACTAGGATGGGGTGCTACTAATGGTGGATTTTGCTTGAGGTAAGTAATTTTGGATAATTTTATGATGTATGAGTGAATAGTAGCATTGACTACCAATATTCTCAATAACTCAACTGTATGATCTGTAGCATATTTTCCAGTTAGTTCTTAAGTTCACGTAGATATTCAGACAAACATCACAATGATGGGTCATCCTAAGAAATGTTAATATATGTTAACAATTGAGACATTCAATTTTTTATTATATTTGAGAAAATAGAGATCAAGGGGCATATTTGTCTCCATTAAGAAGCCACTCTTTTTTACATTTCCATGACTACATCATGTTATAATGTGCAATTGTGTTTGTGGTATAATTCTAGTCAAATAAGATAGAAATGTTTTAAATCTAAGTTCCAAGGAGTTTACTATTTTGCAGCCTAAATACCCAAACAATGAACACATATATGTTTATTTACAACATTCTTGTTGTTGTTTTAATTTGTGAAAGAAAAATCACACACATTGCTCAAAAGAAAAGTATGGTATATATCATCTATTATATACTCACTTGGCATCTTAATTGAGAGAAGATAATGTTCTACATTAGCTTCTACAACTATAGTGTATAAGAAAAAAGAAGAGGAGATTAGTAACTGATGCATAAGCAGAGTGTTTCAATAATTATATTTTTCTATTTATGGATGGACCTATATTTAGTGTACAAATTTTTCTCTCTCGCTAGTCACTTATTTTCAGTGAAGATAACTTTAAAATTTTTATGGTGGATATTTTGGTTTTTTACCTTCTTAATCTTATATTACCCAATTGTATGCATATAAATTACACCAATACTAACTTTAGGGACTTTGAATCCTTTTGTAGCTTTATGAGTTGACATTTCATAGGACTCGGCTTTTGAAGAATCCATAAAAATAAAATTTACAAGTGAAGCTATTTGCGATTCCTAACAAGGGTATTCTTGATTTTTACATGTATCACGACTTGTCTTGTTTTTGGTCATTCGGTGAGCATAATATCTATATCATCATGACTAAGGGTAATTGTTTATATCAATCTTCTATCTGATCTACAACCATTTTCTTAGATCAATTTAAAACAGGCTATTTTCTACAAAAACATCTTACTTGTCTTTATGATAATCTTAGTATTCTATGTTGTTTGTCTATGCTCACATTTTGAGTTTATCTTTGATGGTCATTTTAATAGTTGTATTTTCTATCAGGATCTTCCATTGTGACGTTGCTTGAGTAGTGACTGTGAAGGAATGCTTGTTTTATTTTAGACAATTGGGCCTTATTCTTGGCATTGAATGACCAGTATTTTATGGGTATGTTGTTAGATCAACAGGTTTATAAGAATTAACACCATTTTTTATATCAATATGCTCTTAGTCCTCCAGTGAATGGTTTTAGTAATCTTGTATGTTAAATGTGTAAGAATTGTAGAATAGTTATCTGACTTTTAGAATTGTAGCACAATACTGTATCAATAACATAATACATGCTCTAAAGTAGTTTTTCTGGGATTTGTGAATAGCTATGATAAACAAGAAAATATAGTGTGTACTACACAATTAGAACACTATCATTGTTCTATATTCCATCACAATCAAGGTATGTCAAGACTGTTGAGAATGATAATGGAATTTCTTCTAGTTTGGGAATAGTTCAAACTTCGTATTCCAAGGTAGCATAACATAGAGCTGAAATATTTCTCTTGTTAAGTTGTATGAGGTAGGACATTTAGTCTCTAATACTCAATGCATACCAACATCATTGTAAGTGCCTAGAGGTATGCCTAGATTTGAAATACAATCTTTGCTACGAATTCTATATTTTTTTTAAAACATACACAGTAAATGTCGCTACAGCGACGTTCATTTTGTTGATATAGTGACACAATGACGTCATTATAGGGACACAGAAGTGGTTATTCTCTTCTAAATTTCCACAAACTACCGTCGCTATATCGATGACTTGACGTTGCTATTTTGACAAATGTGCGGCGTTATAGAGACAACAGGACATCTCTCTAGCAACACATTATGACTTAGGCGCATAAATTTTCCACAGTCCTACGTCGCTATGGAGACTTCAAGACATTTATATTTTGACAAATGTGTGGCACTATAGAGACAACAATATGTCTCTCTAGCAACGCATAATGCCTTAGGCACATAACTTTTCCACAATTCTACGTTGCTATAGCGCCTCCAAGGCATTGCTCTAGTGACACGTAAACTTCACTATAGCGGCGCCCATATGTTTTCAAAGCATAGGACACAATCACCACATGTCATCGATGTTGTGTCGCTATAACAATAGAATATTCGAAGTGTGGCTAATGCGACAAGAATTTCCTGACGAAAAGTTGGGCTTCGATACGTCACTATAGCAATAGAAAAGTGTTTATATAGCAACGATTTGTCGTGGGAAAAAATTTCACATGTACTAGCGCTTAGATTTAGCCTATATGGCCTTTGCTTGACAAGTTTAGCATCTGGATTCAAAGGAATATTCATTTACCCAAGGTCTCTAGAAATCCATTTCATCTCAAAAAACTTGGTAGAAAATAAATATTGGAATTCATGCAGTAGCTCTATAATCTTACCTATTGTTTCATCATCCCAATAATCACTAATATTTTCAAACTTTGGATTTTCAAGCGAACCAATATTTACCTTTTTTATTCAATGGCACCAATAATTTGTCAGATGAAATCCTTGGTCCTTCTATATATCAACTACCTTTGGTCTCTAGAATATGTACATCTCTTATGTCATCATCCTCTGGATCCCTTGAAATATTTTAGCGCTACATCATCTTTTCAACTATGACAATTCATTGAGGAAAACTAGAGATGGGTTCTGGTATTTCTTCGAAGATATTTTATTTAATAACCTACAAAGTTGCACCCACTGTTGGACTTTCATCTTCATAGCTAAAGGTATGCCTAAAACCGGCTGCCATATTTTCCCAATCTGCAATTCCTCGTTGAGCTATAGTGATGTATACCAATTTATTGGTATCATATCTAGTGTATGTATGAATATGTGTACCTATTCTTGCTTAGGTATAGTCGTCCATGTCGTGCTACAAGTACTCAAGTGATCGACAGGACTGGTCAACCTGTTATATTTTTATCCAACATATATGATTCCCTCTCCAAACTGTTTCTCCAATAATCATATGCATTGCGACCAACCTTCTATCTATTGTTTATGAACATCCCGCCACCTCATCAGTTTAGAGCCACATCCAATGCCAACAGTCATTGTTGTTCTGGTAATTTAGTTTTAAAATCAACAAGAAATGTATCATTATTAGGAAATCCCACATAGGTGGGTAGGCCAAATACCTCTTTCTGACCCAACGTAGTGATTTTGTAACATGATCACATCTTCGCATCAACACCTCATGCAATCTATTATGTCAGTTCTCCAGATCCTCGTCAGAATTAGATGGCATGAGATAATTACACTTCGCCAACTTAATGTGTCATTTGCAGTAGGATTGATATAATCATCTATTCGGGGATAAATGTTATAAATTTCTTCCATCTCACAAGAATAATATTGTCCTTTTACAAGTTCCATATACCTTTTCCCTTCTAAAGGATCCAAAGGCACTACTACTCTGATCTCTGAATTTTTAAATCAAAGCACTATTTTTCTTGAAATCAATAATCGTCTAGTTTTCAAGGGCCCAATAAATACCCAACAATGTTGGATAATGGTTGGTATCATCAACAATTTGTATGATCTCGAAGACTGCAAAATTACACAGTCCCTCCACTTCGATGGGAACTCATATCATTCTCCCAAATGGTATCATCTTTTATTGATTATCCAGTCTCAGTTGGTTAGGCGACCATGCCAATTTAAGATTCCCCATGTTTTCCCATGTCTTCTTAGTAATAATATTGACATCGGACTCGAGATCTAATATGGAAAATTCCATGTCATAGTCCTTGATTTGTGCATTTAGTCGCAACTCCCTTCTAGTTTTTATTTTCTTATGAACATGGTTCACCATTATTTCCTACCTAAAGTATTCTTCCTATTCGTCCAGTAAACTATATAGTTCCCTTAAGTGCTTGTGATTTTTCATCTTTAACTAGAGCCATACAAATTTTAAATAAATTCCTTATATAACTTACCTTTCCTCATGATTTTTTTGGAGCATCCATAGACACCACCTTTGGACATCAAATGTTACTTATCATGATGCAGTTGGTCAAACCCTTGAATCTTGCATATGAATTCCTCTATCATCTCCTATTGCAGCTCCTCCTCTGGTAACCACAACGATAGTAGGAGACTTCTGCCTTGGTTTGGTTGTGATTTTCTGTAAGTTTTGGTTATGTTTCTAGATCTAATTCTAGTTAATCATTTCCTGCCACTTCGCTATGATTTGTGGGTCATATTCAATATTATTGTCCAATTCCTTACAGTAGGATCATGTTGAGGTCATGAACTGATAGTCCCTTGCATAATTTCCTATTTGTACACAATTATAGAAAATCACCTTAAATCTACCTCGACCGAATCCCCCTTGCCCACGTCCATGAAACCCACACTATGGCTTGTTGAATTGTGCATTAATCCTTTCATCTTACTCTTATCCCTTCATCAGATAAATATTAGTTGTGTGTTTTGTGAGCAATTGATATGCTTGAAAATCCATTTCATCATGTCCTGCGGATTGACAAAATTTACAAAATAGGTTCTGTAAGGTACTTACAATTTTCTATAGTAAATAGAATTTCTCCAAATGATTCTTTGTATTGACAAAGTCTACACTAGGACATACTTGAATCGTTCAATGCATTAGGTGCTCTCGTAACTAAATATTCCTAAAATATTGAGCACAAATCTTTATGGTGACCTTTTATTTTGCACCTAGTGCACCACACTTCTTCCCTTATTTATTTTCCTTTCTTTATGTCTTGAATATGTAGTCACAAATTGGCAAGATACGAATCGATATGAACCATCCCGCCACCAATTTCTTTGACTGGTGATGCTTCTATCTTCATGGAAAGTTCCAGGGATTTAGATTGAGATACACATCAACGATAGTCAAATATGTGGTAATAATGAAGCTATGAACCATTATTTGTGTTGGAAATCCAACATTTGAAAACTTACTTTGGCCATTAATGTATTAAAACTTAATTCAATGTACCATATGTATTCAATCAGTGACTGCTTGATCTCCTTCAATTCTATAATGCATTACAACTCAAACTATGGAATTTTAAAATCATCTTTTAACCCAGCCTAAATCTCAACTAATGTATTTTGTAGTGCTCCAGTCGTAACAACACAATACTTCATAATCATATATCGTCATGACCCTAGAACATTGTGATGAATTAATCTATTTTAACATTATTGTCTTGGACCTGCTTAACAGTCCATATAGCCTCACATAGGAACCCATGCTGCTCTGGATCCTCTGATCCATTTCCATGGAAAAAAGGTAATTTCATGTCATCCTCCACTATTCTACACCTTTGGGGTATTGACTAGATTGAAAGAAAAGGACCACTACTTGGAATCTTACTATTTATTGTGGTATTATTCTGACTATTACCACTATTTTTACTTTCCTGGAAAAATTGTGATGAGCTAGAATTATTTACCTTAGTTTCTGGTGATGTACGTGGAGTTGTGGGTATGTCACAGTCTTTTTTATGGAGTGGATCCACAGGATATTATTTTGAAATGTGTTGGTTTTCCTCCTCTTTGTCACAAGAATCTTCGTCGAGCTGTGGTACTGGTTTGTAGTCTCCTCTTTCGGTTGCATTGCAACTCTCTCTCCTTGTTGCGGGCCTTCTCTTGTTCGATCGTAATCTCTTCCCACTCCATAGGAACCCACATTCTTCATCTATTTCACCTTCTTCTTCCCTTATCATCTCAACTCATTCCATACACTCTCCTATATTTTCCTCCCATCGACACCCAGGACCTCCACGCACAAATTCTTTACTCGTTGGAGTCCATTCTTAATATCCCTTTTTCATAAAGTAGCATCTTAATCCACAACTCCAAAGATTTTAAATACCTACCCCACGACCCTTTAAATAAATCCCTTCCAGCTGCACTATAAGACTTAGTAGTGTCAACGACAAATTTGGTAATGTATCCTTCCATAATACTATCAACCCAGTAATCTATAGCATGTAAGAAATTTTTAGTTGTTAAATCAACTCAAGCGTCCAAATTTTAGGCTCGCTCCCTTGAAAACACCTCTTTTGGAGGGTTAACCTTGACAGCCATTCATTCAACAAAGTAGGAAATTCACTAAAGAATATTTTGTGGATATCAAAATATACATACTTCCCTAACTACTCTTCCCAAGTTAGTTGTGGATCTTTGTTTTCTTCTTGAGCAAAATATATTTCCTTATGAACAACCCAAGCCTTGATCTCAAGCTTCGACAGATGCCACATCCACATTCCCCTTCGACAAATATCTCGGCCCCAATAATGGAACCATGTGTTGCTAAAATTATAACTCAACCCAAGTTCAAACAACAACATACCAACAAATCTTGAGATATGGCCTGAAAGGGTCCAACCCTTTTAGAAATACCTATAGAGCAGATGAAGTCTCACCCGAATTACCTATGGGGACTACAAGAATTAGGTTTATGTAGCAAGGAAGGGAAACACCGCAACATTATAGAAAATACAACTCCAATAGGGTCAAATATTTGACAGAGTTCATATCAACTAACTACGACATATAACTAAGAATATGATAGCATATATATATCATTTGTTCACAATTTCATTAATCACATTTAATTATCATATGATGCAATAGGAAACAAAGGAATAGATCACACAAAATCATAGCACATTTGACACCAGATATTTTAACATGGAAATCCAAGATGGGAAAAAACCATAGAATCATTCATTATTAAAGATTCGCACTAACATAACACTTTATGTATGCACACACAGCCTGCAAACTTCTCTCATCAACTCCTTACAACATATCTATGCACACAACCTGCAGATTGTATCTTGGCCATGCGACTCTCTACAATTTTCACTTCGACACACCCAAAACAATACATCCAACTTCTAGTCGAAGAATACAAAACATGTAAGTTCTTATTCCAAAAACTAGATAAGGGCCCAAAAATCCCATCCGATTACATATTTATAGGCTCTCTGTAGCCTTTTTTCATGCGCCCACTACCTAATCATATTAATGTAAGTGGAAAAAAATCCGTAACTTCCTAGCCAACACCGCAATCGGGCTTCATAAAAACATCTAACTTCCTTAAATATCGGTCACTTATTCGGAACTGTCCACTTTTTCTAACCACTTCATTGCAGCCTCATTCACACCAAAACCACTTTTTCAAAACTGGTACCCAAATTTTCCCAAAATTTCCTAGGGCCAACATGAACCCATAGAGGTAAGGGTTTGAAATAATATCTATGAAGAAAAACATGAGTGGTTGGTTTTAGTTCTCTCTGTTGAATGGTGTGTTGACAAGTGTACTCCCCTTTTCACTCTCAACTTATCCTCAATGGTTAGATCCTTTGAGTGCAAAAGAGACTATGTAGCTCTAAAAATAAAAGCTGGGTTCTATAAGTTTATGTGGGGGTATTAGATGTTTTCTTAGTCTCTTTGTATTTTCCTTTGTGATCTCTTACATTAGCAGGCCAAACATCAATTTGCGAGCACTTATAATGTATTTTTGAGGCATTCTATGTTGCACTTGTAATTCTTCTTTGTGACCACTCTTCGTTGCGGTCATAATTTCACTTTGTAAGTGTTATTTTTTATGATAATTTTATTTTATGAGTGCTACTTATGGCTCCTATAATTATGAGCACTCCCAACACAAACTCAAATTTTCTAAGTCAGGCCTTTTTTTTCAAAGTGGTTCAAAAGGAGGAAAAAATTTCAAACATTTTCCATCTCAAAAAATAAGAATGAGGGCATGATTTAACCACAATATCTAAAATCAATCAAAGAATTGTTTGAAAGAAGTGAAGTTCTAGTGTGATTCTTTGGTGTGTGATCACAAGAAGGATGGGGTCCCATTTTCATCTATAATTCAAAGTTAAGGAGTGCTCAAGCTCTATTTGAGGAAAGACAAAAAAAAATTGATGTTAAAGAAGAAGTCGTTGGAAGATCAATGTCTACCCATAGAGAATCTAGTTGTTCCACAAACTACTCTGATTGAAGGAATAATTTTCACTAGTGGGTTGCAAAGGTAAAGGTTTACAAGGTTCCCAAGGTCCTAGAGACAAGGGATTGTGATGTTATATATCTATTTGATATACATGTGGTGTCAAACAGTAGTAATCAACCCAATCTCTCATGGTGCTAACAAAGGATTCTCAATTGTGTCCTTAGTCATACTACCTGACTACCCAGGTATGCAAGAGTAATATTCTTGAGTGGTGTGCTCAGTGCCACTATAGAAATAGGATGATCAATTGGATTATCTAAAGCTGGTTTCATGTTTCCTATGTGACTTTTTATATACTCGAGGGTACGTGGAATCGATGTTCCATGTGCAGGTGTTGTCTATTGTAGCACTACTTAAAGGTGTACCAATAAGGTTTACAATGGTGTCCAACAATTGTACCAATCGAGGGTACAACATGACTAAGTAATAAATTTATTATCTACATGTATTGTTCCCTAGTCATGGTTTTACTTTCTAAACAACATATCTATGTAGTTGTTTAAAGATGTCAAAGCACATCTCTAGCCTAAAGAATATTCTATGGAATATTGGAGGCATGTTGGCTCACGAAACTAGCTCTGATACCCACTTATGGTGTTCTTTATCCCTGCAACTTAAAAACAAAATAGGATATACAAATATTAATATGCAATAAACTAGAATTTATAGTGCAAAAAAGGTAACATCAAACACTAGAAAGAAAAGTCTTGCAGGAAATAACTGTTATATTATATGAATAATTTCAAGAAGCAATGTTCACATGCCTCTTAAGGTTGGGAAACTTTCTTTTGAGCAAAGATCTGATACAATAATTCTCTACAAATCCCTTCAAAACCTCATAGCTCTTTAATTAGGATTCCTATATCAAAAAACTTAACTACTTGAGATGGTCAAACAATTAATGAGTACCAACTTCTTAGGGTGTCTTAATTAATAGAGAGACTATTTTTGCATTGAATGTTGACTATTGACTACTTTTCCTTTTTCCAAAGAGATGGATGTATACATTGCAAGACTAAATTCTAAGTAATGTAATTTAGGATAGGACCCTAACATTCTTAGTGCCCACCTTTTAGATCTCTAAGATCATTTATGTTCTATATTTGATCCAGATTGTAGTTAGACGTTCATGAGATAAAGTATTTAAGAATTGGATAGCCAAATTTGCATCCATCCTTTTCTTTCTCAGAAACATCCAACCACCATTTTCTAATTTCCAATTGTAATTCTCCACAAGTATGGTCTCAATCAAATTATCAAATTCAAAATAAGGTTTGAACTTGGAAATTTAATCATTTACTCTATTCCAAATTTCATATTTGGAATCAATTATATATTATTTTCCTAGAATTTACTTTATTGCATAATGTAATGATTTGGTTAATCCTCCTGTGTCTCAATGTTTGACTCCTTTTTAGAGATCTAATGTTGTAAGTCCTAGACAAATATATCTCTCCCTTAAACACTTCATGTATATTTTTTACATCTTCTTCTTCTTATTTCTTCTATGTTCTTAACAATTGAATTGTAGGAGAAACGTCAACATTTTTGCTTTATAGGTGGAAATAATTCCAACATGCCATCAACATTATCTTCATTACTATAAACATCAATAACTTATCATTTACTTCAAAATTATTAGAAATTTGAAACAATTTAGATAAAGGCCTTCATTGAGATACTTTTTAAGCAATTTCTTACTGCAACTTTTGAACTTCAATTGAACGTTCTTCCATCATCTTGAACTTTTCTTTGACTAATGCATCAATTCTTGAAACTAACTAAGAATTTTGATATTTTAACTTACTATTTTCCAAGATCATTGCCTCTTTTTTCTTGTGAGTTGTAATTAACTCCATTGACTCAACATGGTCTGGCTATAGAATCTTCAACTTCAACTTCAAAATATTTATCTTAGTGTCCTTAGGGTCTAGAAGACTCTTTAACCCTATTAGAACCATTAGAAGAAATTTCCAAGGTAACAGTGTTTCCTTCTAAATATTTATTCTTGGTCATTATGGATTTATGGATTATGTTCTCATGTTTTAGCTACTTGTCTAACTTGGTGACCAAGATCTAAAGATTATTCACATTGAAAATAGACCGAATCGTCGAAATGAAGTGATTTAACCCTACAAAACCAAATTGAAAGCATTAAATTCCATATCAATTGCTAAATAATGATAAATTGGCATTGAATTGAACTAGAAATGACACAAGACACATATGCCATGTCATGCATCAACAGATGGGACACTTTCATTAAAATGGGTGGTCTGATATGGTGGTTTCAGGGGCTCAACTCTAGTTTTGAAACTCAAATCGTTCATTTTGGAATTGAAGAGATTATGTAACTGTAATGCACTTTGAATCTCGAAATATATGTAAGTTGTAGATCATAAATAATCCACAACCATCAGATATTTTGTATTTTTGACTCATGTTTAAAACACAATTGGTTCGACGTCTTAAATAATTACCAACCATTGATCTGCACAAATGTCCACCATTTGTAGTGTCCCCATCCATCATTTGGACCATAGGAGGGGGTTGATACAAATTTCTTGTTTTCAAATTTCACTCCATGGGCCATTATTTGAATCTATATCTAATTTAAGTCACCTATGGGAAACAGAAACTAAGAAATACATGTATAGGTGCATGAATGTAAGAACACAATAGACTTGATTCCATATCCACATGCACATCATGCATAAACAAATGTATTAATAACATGAATTAAATATAATGATTTTACATTCATTTACAAATAGAATACTTATCTTTAACAAAAGAATATATAAGAAACTCTCTATGCAAGAGTGATTTTCTAGTCTATTGTAGGTATAAACTACAGGTTATGAGGCCAACAAGGCGAAGGAAACACATATAGGCTTCTCTCTCGTCCCAAAACCCATTTTCTCTCATGCTTAGAAACTACTCACCACTGAGGAATTATAGGAACTTCACTGAAGCATCCCATCCATGGAACTCTCTTCTACTTCCCCACAAAACAAAAGGAAGGAATTTCCATTCACTTTTCTATAGTTCCCTCAAGAATTCAACGCTTGCAGTGGTTACCAATGTGTGCATAAAGAGTCCAACCTATTGTATGCTAATGGATAAAATCATGTATCATCAATTCATGGATTCTCAAGCATCCAAGAGAAGCAAATACGCAATGGGTAAAGTTTTATATCTTCCCTGAACTCATATATCCATCCTCTTCACGTTGATGTTTGTTATTTTCCTTCACAAAGTTGATTTCTGATTAATTTCACATTCTGGTCATTGGAAATGGAGACAACAACATGAAAACTCTAAATAGTGCAAAAATATGCATGGTAAATGAGTAATAAAGTCCCAAGGAGTTGAGAGAATTTGTGAAAATACAAATGGCATTAATTTAACAATAAAAGGAAGGACTCTTACAATTGTCATAGAAGTATATTCATCCCATGCTTCCATAATTACACGAGAAGACTTTCCTCACCAAACTCACACATGCATTCAATTATTGGATTTAATAAGTCAAAAAGGGAGTAATTGGCTCATTTAAGGCGCATGGAAGCAAATGGTGAGTTCTGAGGTGGGAACCTAGCAAAAGATGATTTAATCTCCCATAGTCCCCATTTCCTCTTCCTCTCTAGTGGAATCATAGCCCCTCTAGTGCTTTTTACACAACCATCTTGGACCATTTTATTATTTTTCAACTTAATTTTTCATACTTTTTTAGTCATCATGATATGCCAACCACATGGACCATATAGAAATATCTACATAATGCATGCCAAGGCTTTCACTAGTCAGGCCTTGGCCTTGAGATTGAAACTAGGAATATATACCAGCATATTTACACCCTTTTACATAATCTGATTTAACACGTTACAAGGTTCAAAATTGGGGGTATAACACCATTTTATTCAAGCAATAGAGACATGCCACGATTCTATTTCATATTGAGCCTTACATCAATTTAGTTGGTTGAAAATGATTTCAAAGGATAAATAAAGAATCTTCCAAACACTTTTACATTATATTTTAATCCCAATATCATACAATTTCAAAACATTTATCGTGTACCTTAAAGATTGCAAAAAAATGAAATGCACAAGAAACAATTATCAGAGAAAAGTTTTAGTTACAACAACACACATGCCCATTGCATTCCTATTGTTGTTCCTTTTCATCCCCTTGTGGATTGTAGCACCATTGAAGGAGATATTTTTGTAAAGAAAAATCCACCTACTACTGAAGGAGCGTTAGCATTATCAATAGGAATCCCATGTATATTTTAAATTGATTATTTAGGCTAGTTATCGATGGGATTCTTATGCCTGCCAATTAATGGGCACAAGAATCACTATGTTTCAACTTTGTGGCAACCTTGCTAGAGAAAAGAGTTGAACATATGACAATACCTCCACTAACACTAAGCCTGATGTGAAACTCTTTATCTTAACTTTGAATTGTAGGTTGAATATGGATATATGGACAACAAGTCTAAATCCATATTAACTCTAGATCTATAATGTGTCGAGAGGGAATAAATCCATCGAGGTGTAAATTATTTTTAGAGTGCAGAAAATTGAAGAAATGTTTGAGCCTTGATGGATTTGATTCGTCCTCACTCATGATATATATGCAGTTAAGATGGATCTATGCAATCTAACTACGTATAAAATTACAACTAAGTTTGGTAATATTTCACGTTATCTAATTTCCTTTAATGATATCTGTTCATCATATATTTGCACTATATTTGCTTCTAGCAATAATGCCTTCTTTACATTTTTGTTTGTTTGTTATAAATGTATGTCACTCAGGGCTAGTGTATTTCAACCACGGGCTAAGAAATTGCAATCCAATGGCATCTAAGTCGTCAAAATCACATGGGGATCGCACCCGACATAGGCCACACCCACCCTTAACATGGTTGGATTTTTTGGTCTCTCCTCCCAACTAAGTCACCCCTAAGGGTATTGAACTTAGGTTGCCTTGCAAATGAAACTCACACCTTAATTGAGTGAGCTAGCTAGAATTGACCCTTCTTTACATTTTATTATTTTATATTTATTGACATTTTTTTCTTATACTATATTCTTATTCTGATCACTTTTATTTTAATTGCATTTTATTATCTCAGTGAATCAAATTATCTTTGAATGTATAGTTGAATCATTGTACCAAAACATCTTGTGCTGCATTTTTTTAATATATTGGTATATATATAAAGTTTATATTAAAATATTTTACTTAAGGTAGATATTGAAATACTTTTGTTATTTTTATTATTAAACTCCATTTTAAGCATGAAAACAATTACACCTCTCTCATTTGCACCGAGAGGCGCTCTACAGCCCAGTATGGGGGAGATCTTATAACATTATGTAATGTTCCTCATGCATGTAACGTTCCTCATGTAAATGTCAGCTATAAATAATATTGCCGATTATGAGGGAAATGTTGTAACATTATGTACCGTTTCTCGTGCATGTAACGTTCCTCATGTAAATGTCGGCTATAAATATTATTGTCGATTATGAGGGAGAAGTTGTAACTTTATGTAACTTTCCTCATGCATGTAATGTCTGCTGTAAATATGATTGCCAATTACGAAGGAGATGGTGTAGGATGTTGTAATGTTACTTTTTTTTACTTCTATTTACTTATGATGTAGATTTTGTGGGCCATTAATTAAAAGTATATATATTTTATGGGTCATTAAAATAAAAACAAAACGACGTGTATTTTGAAAAACACTTACTATATAAACAACACCAATAAGTAATAGAAAAATACATAGAGATTTTTAAAATACTAATGTGCTGCAAAGAGAAGAGAAAGAAACTCTCAACAACCTATAGGTAATTTATTTTAAAATTATATTTTAATTTTACGTTGTCATCTACCTCCTCTTGTTCTATGCTCCTCTCCAAGCATTTAATATTTTTCAAAGTGGAAGGTTTTCATATAATCATAGATTTAGGTATAGGTGTACAGATTTAACATCATCTTACCATTATATATACTTAAATAGGATACATATGCTTCAAAATATATTCCTTATGTAACCAGTAACAAATTAATCAACGCTGTAAGAATGGTGCCCAATCCCCACCATCCTTACATCTTTCGAGCTTGGATTGTTTTTTTTTTGACCATGGGAACAGCAACCTCCCAAGGGTATATCCAACAGCCTGCAAGCCAGATATACCAGAAACTTGTGACTCGGCAAGGGCCGAGACGTCCCGGTGGGGTCGCCTACCCTTCTAGCCTTGCCACAGCAGGTCATATGAGCAACCCTACCCCCCGCCGATTTTGAACATGTGACCTCCAGGGAGATAACACATGTTCTTAACCATTGGGCCCACTCACGTTGCCTTCGAGCTTGGATTGTTGCTCTCTCCTATTTGAATTAAGTTATGGGTTGGTATAAGAAATGAACATGAACGAATCCACCAAATCGGGTCAAGTTATTAAGGATCCGTGAAATTGAAGACACAGATTTAAAATTTGTTATTCATATATTTATTTATAAATTGAATGGGTTTGTGAAAGTGCTGAAATGCTCATTTTCTGTCATAAGTTTGAAAAAGTATATCTGTAAAATTAAACACAGATTTAAAATTTAATTATATATGTATATGTATTAAATTATATGCATATTTAATTAAGGATCCCTGAAATTAAAGACACAGATTTAAAATTTGTTATTCAAATGTATTTATTTATAAATTGAATGGGTATGTGAAGTGTGAAAAGGTATATCCGTGAAATTAAAGACAGATTTAAAATTTTTTATTAAAATATATTTATTTTGATGTGATAGAAAAAAATATTATAGTATATATATTTAACCAACAACATCCATAAACGAGCAACCACAAAGATTTGGCAAATCAATAAGCAGCATACATGAGATTAATAAATATTGTATATATACTTATATATCTCCATATACAATATTTATTATTATTAACGTACTCCGACGAACTTATTAGTCACCAAATATATATATTCTTTATCGGGAGACAATTCATATTTCATTAAAATAAAAAAATACTGTAACCTTTCCAAGGAAAAGAAATTGCTGAATGACGAGACATGGATGGAATATTATGGAAGTGTGAATGTGGCTCCTCCGGTTCCTCCCGCTGGCCTTTAGAAAAAAAATTATTTTGAAATATATATTAATGTATATTTTAATATATATATATTGAAATATATTTATATATATATAAACTAAATTTAAATATAATTAGAATTTTAATTTATTTTTAATTTTAAATTTAAATTTAAAATAGAAGTTTATTATAGTCATATTTTAGTGTATTAACATTATGAACTTCTTGTGGTATAGTGGTAAGGGTGTTGGGATAATGGGCAAGAGATTCAAGGTTTGATTTTTTGAAGTGCCCAATTCTTTTGAAAATATAGTGAATTTTAAACTTGTATAAAAATCAGTGTATGGTTTTTATATAGTCATAGATTTCAATGTATTCTTAATAAGAACTACTTGTGGTATAGTGGTAAGGGTGTTAGGATAATGGAAAAGAAGTTCAAGGTTTGGTTTTCCCAAATCACCTTATTCTTTTGAATATTTATTGAATTTTAAACTTGCATAAAATTCACAGTATGGTTTTTATATAGTCATAGATTTCAGTGTATTAATAGTAAGAAGTACCTATGGTATAGTGGTAAGGGTGTTGGGATAATGGTCATGAGGTTCAATGTTTGATCCTCCTGTTGAGGCCTGGAAATTTGCAGGCAACAACAGCAAAAGATTCTCCCCAGTCAACGTTTCCAATTAGCCCGTGACTGTTTGGTATAGGGAATCCGTCCGGTTTGCGGTCCGGCTACCGTAGGTCAAGTAACAAAACAAAGGTTTTGCCGGTTGCGGCCCGGTCCACCATGTATTTGTATTTTTTTACTTAAGTATGATATGCAAGTGCCTAATTAACCATGCAGGGTGATAAAGATGCAAAGAGTAGTCACAATGTGATGCGCAGGTTCTTACCTCTCATCTTAGAACTCACAAGCATCCAAATCATGCAAGAAAATAAATACTAACTAAACTATCTCTAGAGAGCTGGGTATTCATTCATGAGTAATGCACCCCTGTTCATGTGTTATGGAAAATCACAGATAGCTGTTCTTATAACCAAACATATAAACATGAAGAAAAGTATATATGATAAGATAGCTCATCAACAGTTAAAATTTTCATTACTCATAGTGGAAAAAACATCATAAAGGTACTGAAGAACATTCAGACAAGAACATAGGTTCAAGAAATTAGAACACTCTTACAGCTAATGAGGCACAGCTGAAAACGAAATAGTTCACATTCAACATTGCTCATTTAATCACATTGACATATTCCACATAGTACTTCCTCCAACAGGCAAAATTTGCAGTCTCTGGTTGTAAAACGAAATAGTTCCTCTTACAAGCATTAAGTTACAAGTTTTTCCAGGGAAAAAGCCCCGGTAAATTCTAACTTTCCAGTATTTAAACTCAAACAGTAGATCGTTTGGGCTCCCCCCAAACGTGTCACTTTCAGTTCTTCCAACGTTTCATATCCCTCTCTCTATCTTTTCTTCGTATGCTCATGATCAGTTGAGTAACTGCTGGACCTTTCAAATCTACGTTTTTTGTTGCTTTCGATTTTTTTTGTCTTTTCCTTCGCTTGTCTCCCTTGCGACTTTGCCGGTTTCAATTTGATTTTTTTTTGTACAAACTGTCAAGCTACGCCTTCACACCGTGATCGCCCCAACAGTCCCTGCAATCAATTACTGTGCATCATTCGTTGGAATGTCATTTTAAAACGTTAACTTAAACCACCTGAAATAGCTAATCCACAAGAAACGGCCAGGTGCATCCCTTGATCTGAGAATTTTAATAAACGAAAAAGTTTTAACTAAGCCTCAAGCGAGAAAGTTCTAAATTGGAAGCCGGAAGGATATCGACATCAGACGCGTAAAGGCTTTCCTAGCCACAATGGCAGAAAAGGAAAGGTTAAGGATACGCGACCCGCAGGCGGGAAAAACTCTCAATCGAAAGTCGGAAGGTTTTACACTTTGGAAGCTTAATCACTTTGGGAGCCGCAACGACGGAAAAAGAAAAAGTTACGGGCAAGCGACTAAAAGACTGACGCATCGGCTGGCGAAGCATTTTAGACTTTGGGCGCTCAGTCGATTTGGGAGCCGCAACGGCGGAAGAAGAAAGGTTATAGCCACGCGACGCATATCGAAGGGCGGAGTGCTTTATACTTCGGAGGCTTAACTACTTTGAGAACCGCAACGGCGGAAGCAAACCAGGACAGCAACCTCCAATCTAAGTGACGAAAACTTCAAACCTGGCAGCGATTGAACTGTTTTGCCTCTGAAATAGCATTTTGCAAATGACAAAAAACCTGATCCACGTTAAACTCAGCAAAAACAAACTTTAAAAACTGAGATTTACAACAATTCCACACACGAGTGAAAATTAAGCCAGATTATTTATAATCATCAAACCTATCCAAACTTAAAGCACGACCAAAAGGTTCAAGGATCCAAACAATTAAAACAAACAATACTAAATCACGAGGAGGGGACCAAAATTTAAGAAATTTGAGGAAACAGTTGCAGCTGCAACAATTGGTGACTACCTGGTGAACCTAGACCTCTGGACAATTTCTTCATTGGATAACAGACTGTTTGATAATAAAACCACCATGTTGAATTCTTTTAGATATATGGATTTCCCAAAAGGCGATATATGTACTTTTAAACATTGAGGGTAGTCCAATTTGGGAAAATGGAAACCAAGATCTCAGGAGTCCAGATAACTCTTTCGAGGCCAGGAGTATGAGTTTCATTTTTACCTCTATCTTTGGGTAACTACCAGCTTGGACACCACAGGATCGTAACATCTGGTAAACAGAAATATTCATTTGTTCCTCATTCCCATGCCATTTTGCACTTTTTTGTGCTTTTGGACTTTTGTCCTTTAAGTCCTCCTCATGCCTTTCTTTCTGAATTTTATTCAGACTCCTCTATCCATAGTGTCCTTTTTGTGTGAGAGATGTGTTTAATTTTTAGCTCACGGACGGAGAGGAACTTTTGGCAATTATATACTCATATGATTTAGTACTTTGTTCTGATATACATTGCTTTCTTAGGAGTTTTGACTCTTCTTAGCCTTTTGGCTTTCAATTCTTGGCATGGGATCATTTATATATAATATACTGTTTACCCTGCTTCCTTTCCATGGGTCTTTTGTTGTCACCCCCTAGGACAGTTTTAAGTGTGAGATGGATGGAGCCTCGAAATAGTATTCCAGACCTTTTGATCTTGAGTTACTTTACAGGGATTAAGCAGAACTTCAATGCGTTCATAGCCATTTGGGAAAACTGCTAAACTAGAAGAAATTCTATCAGATAAAACTATAATACACAGTCTTATAATCAAGGATTTTAGTTGGTCCAGAATTCTAATGCTCTCCATGCGACCAAAGCTTGTTTCTTTTATTTAAAATAAAACAGAAAATCTAAAGTAACACAAATTCAACTTCATGCCTCAAAGACTCAAAAAGACAGCCAAAACAGATTATTTATATACATGACAGAAGAAATCGGACAAACTTAGGAAAAATAAGGCTTGAGAACCAAACCATTTACTGGTAAGTTCTCTTCCCACCCCTGCAGATCTTGCAACTTATAAGTAGAAGGGCCAAGCTTTGCCGCAATCTGAAAAGGGCTTACCCACAACTGCTGGAATTTAGTATGCTTTCCTTTCTCATCGTGGGGGTGATCCCATTTGAGAACCAGATCTCCCACTTCAAACTCTTTTATTCCTGCCTTATGTTTGTCAAACCATCTCTTTATTACCTCTTGTTGTTGCTTAAAGCACTCTCTGGCTTTAGATCTAGCCTCTTCTGCTTTCAAGAGATTATTTATCCTTATTTGCAAAACTTCATCATCCGACCCTCTAGACTCTTGAGCTATTAGGGAAGAAGGTAGCATGATATTGGGAGGAAGAATGGCTTCTTTTCAGTAGACAAGGGTATATGGTGACACTCCTATAGCAGACTTGGGTATGACTTTATCATCCCAAAGGGCATTTGGTAGCGTTGAGTGCCAACTCCTCTGGTTTTCTATTACAGTCTTCTTTAAAATTCTAATCAGATTTTTGTTAGAGGATTCAGCCAGGCCATTTCCTTGTGGGTAGTAATTAACAGAATAATGCAATTTTATCCCTTTATCATGAGCAAAAGCAGTTAATTTAATTGATGAAAAGTACTTAGCATTATCAAAGACTAACGAAATTGGAACTCCAAACTTGGTCATGATATGATCTTGTAGGAAGTTGATGACCGCGTCTTCTTTTATCTTGCGCAGCGGGATAGCTTCAACCCAACGAGTGAAATAATCGGTCGCGGTCAGAATGTACTTGTGTTGTAGGGATAAATTTGGTTTTATTTCTCCAATGATATCCAACCCCCATTTCTCGAATGGCTCCATGATCATCACCGGATTTAGGGGTGTTGCTGCTTTGGGTTGTCTTCCACTACACCTTTGGCAAATATCACACTTCCTGACATGTGCGTGTGCATCTTTGAAGAGCGTAGGCCAATAGTAACCGGCTCTGAAGATTTTGTGAGCTGTAGTATCTCCTGAATAATGTCCCCTAGCAGGCCCGTCATGCAAATCCATCATTACTTTCTTCGCATCTTCTTTCTCTAGGCATCTAAGAAAAACTCAGTCATAATTTTTTCTAAATAATATTCCCTCAACAATTTGATAGGAAGTTGATTTAAGACGCAGCGCTCTTCTTTGCTTAGAATTCCAATGTTCTGGCAACAGCCCTGCCTACAGGTAATGCACGAGATCTCTATATCAAGACTCGGGAGCTGTAAATAAAGGACATACCTCCATTACATGTAATTCGCCTTCATCCTCCCAGGCGTGTTCTTCATTTCTTCCATTTTCAGTCATCAGTTTGCACAACCCTTATCCTTTAACTATAGAGGATGGCTTGAATTCAAGGTCGTACTCTTGAAGAGCTGTTACCCAGTTGCCCCTTCTTTCTCCTAACTCCTTCTGTACAAGAAGGGACCTTGCAGCCAGGTAGAGGACGATCACCTTGGTTCGATTTTTTAAAATATAAGGCTTGAATTGCTTTACTACTTTAAATACTGCGTAAGCTTGTTTATCAATGGCTGGGTAATTTCATTCGGCCCCTTGCAGACCAGTGCTCACGAAAGATATTGGGAATTAATCCCCCCCATCTTCCTTTTGGGTAAGCACAGCTGCCAGTGAATCATCAGATGCAAAGGTATACAGAATAAAATCTTTGTCGAAATCTGGGCTTTTCAAGGAGGGTGCGTGTGCAACAGCAGTCTTGATTTTGCTGAAAGCATTCTTTTCAATCTCAGTCCATTTGAATTGTGCATTTTGCTTCACCATTTGCTGCAAAGGCTTGACAATCTGAGCGAAATCAGGCACAAATCTTTGCACGAAGTTAATTGTTCCCATAAATGATTGCATCCCTTTTTTATTATGGGGTAAGGGAATCTGTTCAATGGCCTTGATCCTTACCGAATCGATATAAATTCCCTTCTTCAAAACTATGTGACCCAGCAACTTGCCCTCCGTGACAGCGAACACACATTTCTTAGGATTAAGTGAGATGCCATATTTCCGACAGCGTTCAAAAATCTCCCTTAAGTGAAACGCGTGCTCTTCGTTCCTTTTTGAAAATATCATAATATCGTCAAGGTACACTACAGTACTACGGCCAATCAATCTGCGGAAAGCTATGTCCATAGCCCTCTGAAACATCGCTCCAACATTTATAAGCCCAAAGGGCATCCTTCTGTAGGCAAAGGTTCCCCATTTGGTTCTGAACGTTGTCTTTAATCTGTCTTCTTCGGCTACTAATACTTGATTGTAGCCAGAGAAACCGTCTAATAACGAAAACAGTTCAGAACCTGAAACCTTTTGTAGCAGTTGCTCCATGGGTGGAACATGATAGTTATCTTTGTCTGAAGCACGGTTTAAATTCCTGAAATCCATGCATAGTCTGATCTCTCCAGATTTTTTTCTCACTGGTACCAGATTCGATACCCACTTAGAGTGTCTGACCTTAAAAATGATTCTAGCATCCAATAATTTCTTCACTTCACTCTGAATCAGCGGTTCCAATTTTGGATGCATTTTTATTAAAGGTTGCTGATACGGCTTGACACCAGCTTTGATGGGAATAACATGTTTGATGATGCTGGTGTCATATGTTTTCAAATCTTCATATGTCCATGCGAAAACATCTTTATATTGTTTAAACAGACTGACGAACTTGTCTCTTTCAGCTGGTGAACAACATTTGCCGAGATTCACAAATTTAGGATTCGTCTCAGTCCCTAAATTTATCAGCTCGAACTGTAGAGATGAGCTGTGGGTCTTCACCTTGGCTGGTCTTCTGAACTTTTCATTTAAATCGAACATTCTTTCTAACATTCTGACTCCCTTCGGGATGAAATTATCATACTTCAACTTGGCCTGATGTTCTTCATCGTCTATAATTGCTCCTTTAAATACCTCGTCATTCGTTAAGCATTCTATAATTTGCTGGTCATCATTGAACACTCGTAGTTTGGTAATCATATCAGGTACTGAGGGCCTGAAAAGTAATTCAACAAAGCACCGATTATTAGTGGGTACCAACCTAGCGGCTGATGTGACCAACAAGTCAGTCGTTGCATTTTTAAGTCTTGGAATTGAAATAATATTGAATGCCTTAAAACATTTAAGTAGGTCCCATACCTCATTTTGGTAAGCCTTCAAGTGAGGGGAAACACAATGTATTTGATTCCGGATTTGTTTCACAATAATTTTAGAGTCTCCAAAAACTTTTAGATTACTTACCTTTAATTCAATCGCTTTCCTTAAGCCCTGCACCAGCGCTTCATACTCAGCTGTATTATTCGTACATTCAAACTCTAATCTACATGAAAGAAAATGTTTATTCTTCTGGGGGTCGATCAGGACACAACCGGCCCCTGACCCTTCTAACGTCTTAGAGCCATCAAAAAACAAAGTCCAAAAATCACTAACTACTGAATGCGAATCTACTCCTACGGCTAAGTTTACTATGTTACAGTCAATCTCATCAGCCTATGAGAATCGAATGAGATCAGGCTGAGTGTCTAATGTGTTGCTGGCCTCTTCTGCCTGGTAATTTCCTGGTTCCAACTCAATAAAATAATTTCCCAACACAGAATCCACTGGTTCATTCTTCTCGTCGAATTGAGTAACGTTGTATTTCATGTGAGGCTCCCTCAAAATCTTAATTTGATTCGGAATTTCTTTATACGGCAGCCACAGATGTGACCAATCAGAAGCAAAATATCCATTTAGTTTGGCCGACCAATCTCTGCTCAGGACAAGACCATAAGCGTCTGGTATATCAGCCACCACAATATTAATGACCTGGCACACTTTATCATTTGATGCCAGACGGACTAGGACATCTTCCATCTCACCAATTACCTTTACATCCATCCTATCCAACTGAACAACCCTCCACGTGGATGGCTTAGGCTGCTCATTTATCTTTTTACAGACTAATATTGGCATGACATTAACGGACGCCCCTGAATCTACCAGACAATTATGTATGTTGTGATTGAAAATTTCAAAAGTGAGAAGGAAAGGTGGTTGTTTGCTCTTAGACTTACCTCCAATGCTGGTTTCTTCTATTTCTTCTTCTTCCTGAGGTTGATTAACAGTGGGCAGCTTCTCGTCCAATGCTTCTAGTGCTTTCAATAGTCTTTCTTTTTGCTGCGGCACTTTACACATTTCAAATAGTGAAACGTTTTCCCTCGCCTTCTTAATATCTTCCACGATGTCATAATCCATCGGCAATTTTGTAGAATGTGGCTTATCAACATTCATTTTCTCTTCAGTGAGCTTGGCGAACGTATCAGTCTGCCTAGGATCCTGGCTGGTGATTGTGAATTCAGGAATTTTATCAGCTGCGGAATTATTTTGAAATTTCTTAACATTCTTTTGCATCCTTTTGATCTTTGGGAGAATGAGACTGTTTTCTTTAATTGGCCCTTGGCTCCTTGTCGTCACATTGGTTTCCATGACGTCCTTGTACCCCTGATTCTTTTCCTCTTCAGCATCAAATAATGAAACAGAATCCCACAAAACCATGGTTTCATCTTCTTGTTCTTTTGTTGAAATAGTATTCTCTTTTCTTCTTCATCTCCCTCTTCTGTTAATCTAGAATCCAACAATTGATTCATGACCAACGTCACTGATTTTATCCATTGAGGACAATTCTTTTCAGAGTGTGGTTGTTGGTGAAAAGTGCAAAAATTGTCCATGCCTACCTCTGTTAAATTCATAGATGCAGAATTGTGTGGAGGAGGTTGAGACTGATTGTTATCCTCTCTTTTCTTATAATAGGGCTTATAGAACTTTTGTGCTTCCTTTTCTTTCTCCAAGTCTATGAT
The DNA here is from genome assembly GCA_001517045.1 of Pseudotsuga menziesii. NCBI lineage: Eukaryota > Viridiplantae > Streptophyta > Pinopsida > Pinales > Pinaceae > Pseudotsuga > Pseudotsuga menziesii. The sequence goes on from LPNX010301903.1 coordinate 516,573, forward strand.
TTTATTAGAAAGTTTCTGCATCATTTTGGCCATAGTTTCATAATCTGGTGATTTCTCTCCCTTATGCTTAGTAAACAATAAGGCTTTCCTTCCCCCACCTTTCTCTCCTAACTGTTCGGGATAATCTTCGATACTTTCTCTTTCAGCTTCCACTATTTCTGCCTCTTCATAGGTTTCCGTCAAAGTAGGCTTGGCCCTACCTTTGACAAACATGGCCAAATCAGGGCCTAAAGCTGAGGTATAACATTCAATCAGGACCTTGTCCGAAGGTTTGTCAGTGTCAGAAAAATTCTTGAGGTATGCTGCAAATCTTTGAGTAAAACTGTGCACTTTCTCCTTTCTCTCTTTCTTCAAGGCGCATAGTCCTTTCATGAGGGCTGCATGAGTCTTTTGAATCGCATACTTACTTTTGAAAATTCTCTCGAAGGTATCCCAATCAGGGATAGAGTTAGCAGGCAACCCAAAATACCATGATGCTGCAGCTCCTTTAAGAGTATGCGGAAATAGTCTGCAAACTACATCCTCATACTCCCCAGCCCTCAACCCTTCTATCACCAAGTAAAAACTTTGCAGGTGATCATCTACTAGTATCTTCTAATTTGGGTCGAACTTGGGCAACATATTTTCAAAGGATTGAGGTAAATCATGTAGCGGAGGCATTAGATTTAAAGGTGATCTGGCTCTCCAGGCAGGTGGTGGATTTGGTGGGTTGGGTGGTGGATTAGCATTTACTCCTGCCATGAGTCTGGGTGGAGAGTGAGGAGGTGAGCCAACAGGAGTGTGAGCAGGAGAACTGTGAGGGGTATCTAGGCCTTCTTGATTCAAAGGTAGTACAACTTCCTGTAAGGCTGATTCTACAAGTTCTTCCCAGTCTCCAACCAGCACTGAGTCTTCTACTATAGGACGATCTTTCTTTTTATATTCTCTTCTGGGCAATTCAGGGATAATTGGAAATCCTCCAATCTTCTTTACATATGCCCTAGTGTGTCTTCTCAGTTCATTAACAACTTCGTTGCCAACAGAATATAGATGTTCTCTATTCCTTTCTTCCGAAATTGGATTATGAAGCCCACTGCTTTCAGAACTGTTACCGGTGGAATAATCTCGAGAAAACGGGTTTCCTTGGCCAGCCATACACTGGCGGCCCTCCTTCTAGCACCAGAACTGTTGAGGCCTGGAAATTCGGAGGCAACAACAGCAAAGGATTCTCCCCAGTCAACGTTTCCAATTAGCCCGTGACTGTTTGGTATAGGGAATCCGTCCGGTTTGCGTTTCGGCTACCGTAGGTCAAGTAACAAAACAAAGGTTTTACCGGTTGCGGCCTGGTCCACCATGTATTTGTATTTTTTGACTTAAGTATGATATGCAAGTTCCTAATTAACGATGTAGGGTGATAAAGATGCAAAGAGTAGTCACAATGTGATGCACAGGTTCTTACCTCTCGTCTTAGAACTCACAAGCATCCAAATCATGCAAGAAAATAAATACTAACTAAACTATCTCTAGAGAGTTGGGTATTCATTCATGAGTAATGCACCCTTGTTCATGTGTTATGGCAAATCACAGATAGTTGTTCTTATAACCAAACATATAAACATGAATAAAAGTATATATGATAAGATAGCTCATCAACAGTTAAAATTTTCATTACTCATAGTGGAAAAGACATCATAAAGGTACTGAAGAACATTCAGACAAGAACATAGATTCAAGAAATTAGAACACTCTTACAGCTAATGAGGCACAGCTGAAAACGAAATAGTTCACATTCAACATTGCTCATTTAATCACATTGACATATTCCACATAGTACTTCCTCCAACAGGCAAAATTTGCAGTCTTTGGTTGTAAAACGAAATAGTTCCTCTTACAAGCATTAAGTTACAAGTTTTTCCAGGGAAAAAGCCCCGGTAAATTCTAACTTTCCAGTATTTAAACTCAAACAGTAGATCATTTGGGCTCCCCCCAAACGTGTCACTTTTCGGTTCTTCCAATGTTTCATATCCCTCTCTCTATCTTTTCTTCGTATGCTCATGATCAGTTGAGTAACTGCTGGACCTTTCAAATCTGCGTTTTTTGTTGCTTTCGATTTTTTTTGTCTTTTCCTTCACTTGTCTCCCTTGCGACTCTGCCGGTTTCGATTTGATTTTTTTATTTACAAACTGTCAAGCTACGCCTTCACACCGTGATCGCCCCAACAGTCCCTGCAATAAATTACAGTGCATCATTCGTTGGAATGGCATTTTAAAACGTTAACTTAAACCACCTGAAATGGCTAATCCACAAGAAAACAGCCAGGTGCATCCCTTGATCTGAGAATTTTAATAAACGGAAAAGTTTTGACTAAGCCTCGAGCGGGAAAGTTCTAAATCGGAAGTCAGAAGGATATCGACATCGGACGCGAAAAGGCTTTCCTAGCCGCAACGACGGAAAATGAAAGGCTAAGGATACGCGACCCGCAGGCGGGAAAAACTCTCAATCGAAAGTCGAAAGGTTTTACACTTCGGAAGCTTAATCACTTTGGGAGCCGCAATGACGGAAAAAGAAAAAGTTACGGGCAAGCGACTAAAAGACTGACGCATCGGCTGGCGGAGCGTTTTAGACTTCAGGCGCTCAGTCGATTTGGGAGCCGCAACGACGGAAGAAGAAAGGTTATAGCTACGCGACGCATATCGGAGGGCGGAGTGCTTTATACTTCGGAGGCTTAACTACTTTGAGAACCGTAATGGCGGAAGCAAACCAGGACAGCAACCTCCAATCTAAGTGACGAAAACTTCAAAACTGGCAGTGATTGAACTGTTTCGCCTCTGAAACAGCATTTTGCAGATGACAAAAAACCTGATCCACGTTAAACTCAGCAAAAACAAACTTTAAAAACTGAGATTTACAACAATTCCACACACGAGCGAAAATTAAGCCAGATTATTTATAATCATCAAACCTATCCAAACTTAAAGCACGACCAAAAGGTTCAAGGATCCAAACAATTAAAACAAACAATGCTAAATCATGAGGAGGAGACCAAAATTTAAGAAATTTGGGAAAACAGTTGCAGCCGCAACACCTCCCAAATCACCTATTTCTTTTGAAAATATAATGAATTTTAAACTTGCATAAAATTCAATGTATGGTTTTCATAAAGTCATAGATTTTACTGTATACCTTTTAAAGTATGGTAATTTATTTTAAAATTATATTTTAATTTTAAGTTGTCATCTACATCCTCCTCTGCTCCTCTCCAAGCATTTAATATTTTCCAAAGTGGACATTTTTTATATAATCATAGAGTTAGGTACAGCTATACAGATTTAACATCATATTACTGTTATATATACTTAAATAAGATACAAATGCTTCAAAATATATTCCTTATATAAGGAGTAACAAATTAATAAACACTGTAAGAATGGTGCCCAGTCCCCACCATTCTTACATCTTTCGAGCTTGGATTGTTTCCCTCTCTCCTATTTGAATTAAGTTATGGGTTGGTATAATAAATGAACATGAACGAATCCACCAAATCGGGTGAAGTTATTGAGGATCCGTGAAATTGAAGACGGATTTAAAGTTTGTTATTCAAATATATTTATTTATAAATTGAATGGGTCTATGAAAGTGTTGAAATGCTCATTTTCTGTCATAAGTGTGAAAAAGTATATCCGTGAAATTAAAGATATGGATTTAAAATTTTATTATATATGTATATGTATTAAATTATATACATATAATTAAGGATCAGTGAAATTGAAGGCACAGATTTAAAATTTGTTATTCAAATATATTTAAAGTATATCCGTGAAATTAAAGATATGGATTTAAAATTTTATTATATATGTATATGTATTAAATTATATACATATAATTAAGGATCAGTGAAATTGAAGGCACAGATTTAAAATTTGTTATTCAAATATATTTATTTATAAATTGAATGGGTCTGTGAAAGTGCTGAAATGCTCATTTTCTGTCATAAGTATGAAAAAATATATCCGTGAAATTAAAAACACAAATTTTAAATTTGTTCTTAAAATATATACATATTGATGTAATAGAAAAAAATATTACAGTAACAACATACATAAACCAACAACGACAAAGATTTGGCAAATCAATAAGCAGCCTACATGAGATTAATAAATATTGTATACATACTACTACTCTGGACTTATTACTCACCAAATATATATAATCTTTGTGGGGAGACAATTCCTATTTCATTTTATTAAAATGAAAAATACTGTACCCTTTTCAAGGAAACGAAATTGTTGAATGACGAAACATGGATTGAATATTATAGAAGTGTTGATGAGGCGCCTTCCTCCCGCCTAGGCCTGCATGAAAAAAAAAATTTGAAATATATATTAATGTATATTTCAATATATTTGAAATATATATTAATATATTTTTAAATATATATATATTTATTTAAATTAAATTTAAATATAATTAGAATTTTAATTTATTTTTTATTTTAAATTTAAATTTAAAATATAAGTTTTTTATAGTCATAGATTTCAATGTATTAATACTAAGAACTCCCTGTGGTATAGTGGTAAGGGTGTTGGGAAAATGGGAAAGAGGTTCCAGGTTTGATCTTCCAAAGTCACCCAATTTTTTAAAATATAGTGATATTTAAAATTGCATAAAAATTAGTGTATGGTTTTTATATAGTCATAGATTCCAGTGTATTATTAACCAGCATAGATCCAAATCCTAGGCTCTATCAAGTGGTGAGATGGATCAAATATTTGGAGGTGCAAACCTCTTCTTAAGTATTGCACTCAACTATCAGCTTTGGTGTGATTTAGACCAAAAGACACGTCTTTTTATTTAAGGTCGACATATAATATTTTTATTATTAATATTTAATATTATTTATGGTTGACATATAATATTTATATTATTTTTTATTTTTTTAGGAAAGAACATTACAACATCTCCCCCATACATGGTTTTAAAACCATGTGCAAGGCCCTTCTAAAACCATGGCTTGTTGAGGAGGCCTTGCACATGGTCTTAAAACCATTTGCAACGACCTCCTAAACCATGTACAATAAAACCAAAGTCACCCAATTTTTGAAAATATAGTGATATTTAAAATTGCATAAAAATTAGTGTATGGTTTTTATATAGTCATAGATTCCAGTGTATTATTAACCAGCATAGATCTAAATCATAGGCTCTATCAAGCGGTAAGATGGATCAAATATTTGGAAGTGCAAACCTCTTCTTAAGTATTGCACTCAACTATCAGCTTTGGTGTGATTCAGACCAAAAGATGCATCTTTTTATTTAAGGTCGACATATAATATTTTTATTATTAATATTTTATATTATTTATGGTTGACATATAATATTTATATTATTTTATTTTTTTTAGGAAAGAACATTACAACATCTCCCCCATACATAGTTTTAAAACCATGTGCAAGGCCTTTCTAAAACCATGGCTTGTTTAGGAGGCCTTGCACATGGTATTAAAACCATTTGCAACGACCTCCTAAACCATGTACGATAAAACCATGGATTGTTCAGGAGGCCTTGCATATGGTTTTAAAATTGCAAGGCCCTCCTAAACCATGTACAATAAAACCATGGGTTGTTTAGGAGGCTGTGCATAGCCAACATTTTTTGTGGATAATTCAAGTTTTTATTTTTTACTATTTTGTTAAGTAGGAACATTACAACATCTCCCCCATATTGTGTTGTTTTTCTAATCGACATTTTTTTTGGCAGATAATTATATTTTTTATTTTGTATTGCTTTGTTAGGTAGGAACATTACGACATCTCCCCCATATTAGCTTGTTTTGTGGCGGACATTTATTTTGCAGGATAATTAAAAAATTTATTTTTTATGGCCAACATTTACATGATGAACATTACATAATGTTACAAGATCTCCCCATACTGGGTTGTAGAGCGCCTCTAGGTACAATAAGAACTACCTCTGGTATAGTGCTAAGGGTTTTGGGATAATGGAAAAGAGGTTCAAGGTTCGATTCTCCCAAATCACCTAATTCTTTTGAATATTTATTGAAATTTAAACTGACATAAAATTCACGATATGGATTTTATATAGTCATAAATTTCAGTGTATCAATAATAAGAAATACCTGTGGTATAGTGGTAAGGGTGTTGGGATAATGGTCATGAGGTTTAAGGTTTGATCCTCCCAAATCACCTAATTATTTTCAAAATATAATGAATTTTAAACTTGCATAAAATTCAATGTATGGTTTTTATAAAGTCATAGATTTCAGTGTATACCTTTTAATTATTGCATAAATTTCAGTGTATTGTGTTTAATCATTACATAAATTTCAGTCTATAGTGTTTAATCACTGCATAAATTTCAATGTAGTTGTTAATCCTTCGATGCATTTATTTCATTGTATATTTCATTGATACAAAAAATTCAGTGTATATGTTAATGATTGACATTTTTTATATAGAGTCTGACCTAGAAATGGAAGATGTGCATGCAGAAGATGCTATGAGACAAACAGGAGAGGGACAAAAAGTACATAAAGTTGAATGTCAAAAAGCATATCAAGGAAGAAAATATAACGAAATGACATCAAAAGAAGGAGAAGAACGAAAAAAAGAAAAGGCAAATCGACAAAAAGATTATCGAAAAAGAAAGTTGGACGAATTGACAGCAAAAGAATGAGAAGAAAAAATAAAATGAAATGTTGATCGACAAAGAGTGTATCAAGAGAGAAAGTTGAAGCAATTGGAAGAAGCAAGAAATCAATTTGCAGAACAACAAAAAAATTTAAATGTTGAATGACAAAGAAAAAATTCAACCAATATACCAGTGGAACCAACTGTGGAAGATGCTCAACGTGTAAGGGTCAGAGAGCAACGTGTTGATGACATGGTCCAATTTCAAGAAGTTCCAATTACTAATACGATCCCAAAGGAAAATTGACAAAAATATTATTGAAAAATAAATTTGGACAAATTGACAGCTAAAGAACGAGAAGAACAAAGAAAATGAAACGTTGATCGACAAAGAGCATCTCGAGAGAGAAAGTTGAAGCAATTGGAAGAAGCAAGAAATCCATTTGCAGAACAACAACAAAATCTGAATGTCGAACGAAAAAAAAAAATTCAATACCAGTGGAACCATCTGTGGAATATGATCAACATGTAAGGGTTAGAGAGCAATGTGTTGATGACATGGTCCAATTTCAAGCAGTTCCAATTACTAATATGATCCCAAAGGAAGATCAACAAAAAGATTATCAAAAAATAATGTTGCACGAATCGACAGCAGAAGAATGAGAAGAACAAAGAAAATGAAACTTTGATCGACAAAGAGCATATCGAGAGAGAAATTTGAAGCAATTGGAACAACCAATAAATCAATTTGGAGAGCAACAAAAAAATATAAATGTCGAATGACAAAGACAAAATTCAACCAATATACTAGTGGAATCAACAGTGGAATATTCTCAACGTGTAACGATCAGAGCGCAACGTGTTGATGAGAGAGAAAGAAAGTTAAATCAATTGGAAGAACAAAGAAATCTAAATGGGGATGTTAAACGTGTAAAGGTCAGAGAGCGAGGTGTTTAATGGATGATAATATATTGGTACCATCTGAAGAAATGTATACTAGACATCACAAATTTCGTGAATGAATTGATCGATTAGTAGAAGTTCAAATGTGTCATGTCTGCTTGGAGTCATATGTTGGAATACAAGTACGTAATACAAGTACAGGTCCAATGTGTGTGTGATGTCTACAAGAGGGTTCTAATCACATATTCTTAGCTAATAACCACATGGATCCAGGAACTCAACCTCATGTCCTTGAAGATGTCACACAAGTTGAAGAGATTTTGATAGCACGTGCAAGTCCAATATTGCAAGTGATGCATTCAATAGGTGGACAATACAAATATCGAGGACACACCATTAGTTTTTTGCAGGAGATTAAAGATGTTTTCAAGACATTTCCACGACATATTAACAACTTGGACTTAATGGTTGTTGTGCAAAAAAAAGGACAACAAGGATCCAGTTATGATTTCACTGTTAGAAAACAAAGAGTTATGGATGCATTATTATATAAAAGTCATAATTATCCATATTATCAAGATGTTCGAGTGGATTTTGACGCAGTAGAAGAGTTACCTGAAAATGCAACAGATATCTCACATATGCTTAATTCTGTTACTCTTCCCGATATTGACAATGACACAAAATTTGCAATGTTTGAACGGATACTAGGAGTTGATGATATATTAGATGGTTTCCAAACAACTTCTTTTGCATCAAGGATTCCAAGTGCACCACGAGAGATATAAATTATTAGAGCATGGGCAAATAATCCAAATACAGATGAAAGTAACTCAAATGAAGAATTAACTAATGTGCTTAACTAGCCTGGAATTGGTTCATCTCCGATTAACAAGTATAACACTATTGGATTATTTGATATGGAATTTCCATCATTGTTCCCTAAAGGAGAGGCAAATTGGTTACAACTGTGAAGGAGAAATCTCCATCTACATGAGTACGCAAAACATATTCTCAGATATCATGATAACATATTTGGAAGGCAACCTCGCTTCATATATTTTTTACTAAATATCATAATGAGACATCGTGCTCAAGCTTCCTCAACTATTTTTGTTAAGAAAAATATTAGTGAACTACCCACAACAATGGAAGAGTTACAACAACATTTACAAAATCTTCCAGATTCAATATTGGGAGAAAGATTAATGAGATTTGGAACAGTATTAAGAGGTACACATGCATATTGGAGCAAGTGTCGTCAAGAGTTATCCGACTTGATTCAACAGATAGGTTGTTCGGCAATATTCTTCACACTAAGTGCAACGAATATGCAGTGGCTTGATTTGCATAAATTAATGCAAGGAACAAGTCCTACAGATCCACGTGAAGCAAGAAAATGGTGACATCAAAATGTAATTAACAATCCACACATCATAGCCTCATTATATGCACTTGAGACATACACTGTTTTGAGAAGAGGTTTTCAAACATTTTCATGAGGCTACAGCTTATTGGAGTCGCTATGAATGGAAACATCGTGGATCTCCTCATGTCCATGGGTTTCTTTGGTTAAAAAATTATCCCAACATGGACACTTTGAATTGGGATGATCCCAGAGAAATTATATCTACAAAAAAATATTTCGACAGATGTGTGAATGCAATAAATCCATGTGAGGGACATCAATGAAAGATTCAAATTGGAGATAATGTAGATGATCATCCTTCTGTAAAAGACACAGAACAAACATTTCAATCAGATCCAATGATTGATTATGAATAACTTCTTAACTGTGTTGAGCATCATATTACTTGCAATGAGAAAAGTTGTCTTCTAAAGAAGGGAGGAAAAATGGTCTGGCGATACCACGCACCATGGGATCTATGTGACCATTCAAAACTTTACATTGATGAAAAAAGAGAAAAAAAGTATGAACCCAAACGAAATGATGACAGAGTAAATACACACAATCATGAAACATTGATGATGTGGAGGGCTAATATAGATTGACAGCCTTCCAAGCGTGTGGTTATTAATTACATAGAGAAGTACAATGTTAAATCTGAAAAAGGATCTGAAACTTTCCACAATATGTTAATTCGGGTCTCTTCTATCCAAAATCCAAACGAACCCGCAGCACGTGCATATAAAATTTTGTTGTGTGAATCCATTATTGATAGGAACATTGGTGAACAAGAGACATGCCATTTGCTTCTAGAGCTTCCTCTTTCAAATTGTAGTCGTCGTTTTTGTGGTTCTAAATGTTGGTATGAAGGTTTTCAAACAAGTACAAGTTGATACATATAATGCCAACAACGATAATTCTTTGATTGATGCATATACTAAGTGACCTGAGAATATGGAGGAACTTACTTTGATAGGTGTTGAAAAATACTAGTCATATGACAAACGTCGATGGGGGGTAAATGGTTACAACGAAGAATGCATCTATTGTATGTGTATGTACTAGATTTAACTTTATTCCTGATCAAAAAGATCATAATTTTGTTGAATTATGTTGGTCCGATTTGGTTTTGTACAAGACATTTCGTGACTTTCAAAAAGATATAGGCCACACATCTGATGAAATAGTACAAAATTGGCAAAATTTGCAATACATACCTTGGCATGTTGATCACAAACCTGTGCCTACAGATGCTCTAATTGAATCTGACGAAGAAGAAGAACATGCAAATCCACAAAGAGATTCCAGGAAGCATGAATGGGAGATCATATGTGGATTATATAAAAATCAATTTATAAATTATAACGAGTTTGAGATGCTTGGACATGGGGATCTTGATCGTATGAATGATTAGAACACTGATTGTGTACATGAGGAGACCTCAAGATGTGCAATTCATTTCATCTCTAAAATGCAAAAATTGAAAATTATTTCTACTAATCAACATGCAAAGTCTTACTCAGTTGATAGTTTGGGGGATAAGCTAAGAATCACATACAATGTTATCCTTGAGCATTTTAGAACAGGTGTTGATCTACTACGCATGATAATACAAGGAACTGTCGATACGGGAAAGTCATATTTGATTGGAGCCATTAAAAATACACTTTAAAATCTCTCGTATCTAGGGAAAAGTCCATTACTTCTTCTAGCTCCTACAAGGGTGGTAGCTTTCAACATATCCACAACAAAGGTTCATTTTTCACTTCATATACCGATCAAAGAAATTAATCCTTTAAGAGGGCCGAGTTTAATTAACTTACAAGAAGAGTTGAGGAATGTTAAATATATTTTGATCGATGAAATGAGTTTTATTGGAAAAAATCTATTAATCAGAATAGATTCAAGACTTCGCCAAGCCTTCCCAGCAAATGCTAATATGCCTTTTGATGGAAGATCAATTATATTGGTCGATGATTTGGGACAATTGCCACCTATCATGGATAAACCTGTATATGCATCGGAAGGTATTGCAAAATAATTATGGAACACATTCACAACAGTTGTGACCCTCGATACTGTGTTTCAACAAAATAGACAAAGCAATAAACAAATATCTTTTCGTAATTTGTTAATGAATATTAGAGATGTAGTTCCAACATTAGAGGATTGGAAATTACTAATGACTCGTACAGATGCTTCCTTGGATGCTTCAATGAAAAGTCATTCGATAAGGCGATACATTTGTTTGTGACAAATGATGATGTAAACTGTCATAACAAGTGTTTAATAAGAGGTCTAAACTATCCCATTGCGACTAGTATTGCTACACGTGTAAGAAACAACTATTCTATGGAAGGAGATGAAGAAGGGTTGTAACTTGAATTATTGATAGCCATAGGAGCGAGGGTAATGTTGAATTCAAACCTATGGACTGATGTAGGACTCGTCACTGGTGCTCTTGGATTTATAAAACAAATTGTATATAACCTCGGAAGTTCATATCCAAAACCACCCACGTATGTTTTAATAAAATTTGATAATTATGTGAGGGTACCATGGGATGAATCATTTCCTCAAGGCTATTACTGTTAATTTTTTATGTTTATATCATATCTTATAACATTTAGCATCATAACAGTATAACCATAAGCAAAAATATCACTGAAAGATAGACAAGCACAGCCACAAAAAGAACACAAAGATTTATCCTGGGAAACCCTCACGGGGGAGAAAAACCCATCAAAAACTTCCTATGTATAATATGCATAAAAGACAACCCAAAAACTGTTGTTTTCCTCCTTTTGTTTTCTCTCTCTCTCTCTCTCTCTCTCTCTCTCTCTCTCTCTCTCTCTCTTCCCTATGCGCTACACAAGTGAGTGAGTCTATGTTCAAATAAGAACCACAGCTCCTTTATTTATACATATTTGTCAATTGACTTTTGCACCAGACAAGTCGGCCCTAATAAATTGTTTGGGCCGACTTCACCTAGGAATACTCAAAAATAGTATATTATATTATTTATTAGGGTACTAAAGACCCGACACAAGAGGAGGCTTAACCTTGTGACTCTATGATAACCAAATACACTAGTAACACCTCATCATATGAATAATTACATCTCCCTTGGGTTACATCAGTAAAATACATTTAGAATATCATTAGAGGAAATTTCAACTCAAAATGGGCCTTTTAACTTTAACTCAAATTCCATGTCATCATGTGTTAGCCAATGAAATTGCTTTAAATTTGAAATACTGTATAGATCTTAAACTCTTTTTTAATATAAATTTGGGGATAGGTATCATAAAAAAAACTACTTTTTTTGTTTGTATTTTCGACATATCTCCCTGTGTTTTTACTCAAATTTCAATCGGGAGAGCTTGTTGGATGTGGAATTAAATTCTCCATCCAAAGAGTACCCACTCGGCATACTTTTGAAGGACTCTGCTACCCGAAAAACAAGAAATACCTGAAAAAATGTGATGATGATGCTACCCGAAAAACAAGAAATACCTGAAAAAATGTGATGATGATGTCATCATCACATTCTTTCAGGTATTTCTTGTTTTTTGGGTAGCAGGGTCCGTCAAAAGTATGTTGAGTGGGTACTCATTGGATGCGGAATTTAATTCCGCATCCAACGAGCTCTCCCGATCGAAATTTGAGTAAAAACACGGGGAGATATGTCGAAAATACAAACAAAAAGTAGTTTTTTTCTTTTCTTCCTCCAAAATTAATAAATATTATTTTATTATTTTATTAATTTTTTTAGGAGGCCCATTTTGAGTTGAAATTTCCTCTAATTTTGAAGTTACAATATTTCAACACTCCCCTTCAACAACAAGGTTATTCTACTAACAACATCATCATAGACTATAGGAGAACAGAGAGACAGTTACAACAGTACATCGAGGTAATACATCTATATGTCACAAAAAAAATTCCACAATCAGTAACTTGGAAAAGTTACTCTTTATCTTCTTCATCACATTATCACTTGATACTTTTGCAGCAACGCTTCAATATTTTGATCCTTTGTAGCATCACTCCGATCTCCTAATCCTTTGCAGTAGTAATTCGATCTTTTGATCCTTTGCAACAACACTTTGATCTTTTGATCCTTTGCATGAGCACTCTGATCTTCTTTATCCTTTGCAGCAGAACTTCGATCCTTCGCAGCATCACTTCGATCTTCTCGATCCTTTGCAGCATCACTTCGATCTTCTCGATCCTTTGCAGCATCACTTCGATCTTCTTGATCCTTTGCAGCAGCACTTCTGTCCTTTCGATCCTTTTGTAGCAGCACTTCAATCCTTTCGATCATTTGTGATAGCACTTCGATCCTTCTATATCCTTTGCATCTGCACTTCAATCTACTCAACCCTTTGCTATTTTACTTCGATCTACTTGATCATTTTCCACCATGCTACCTACAATACACATGATCTATTTGTGGGATGATCAATCCCTATCACTTTAGGACATAATCCCAAGGACGATGAAGTGCACACATGATCCAATTACGGGATGATCAATTCCTATCACTTTATGACATAAGTCCAAGGATGATGCAATCCCGATCCAACTACAGGATGATCAATCCCTCTCGCTTTAGGACATAAGTCCAAGGATGATGCAATCCTTATCCAATTGTAGGATGATCAATCCCTCTCGCTTTAGGACATAATTCCAAGGATTATGCAATCCTGATCCAATTGTGGGATGATCAATACCTATCGCTTTAGGACATAAGTCCAAGGATGATGCAATCCTGATCCAATTGCAGGATCATCAATCCCTCTCGCTTTAGTACATAAGTCCAAGGATGATGCAATCCTTATTCTATTGTGGGATGATCAATCCCTATCACTTTAGGACATAATTCCAAGGATGATGCAGTCCTCCACAGCATGATCCATGAAATTGATCAGTTGAAATGAATACAACTAAATGTAAATCTTGACCACACCCAATGCCAGTCCTTTTGTCCATGAGGACTCATCTTAGACCATCCATACCACACGGGTTAGGACCACTCACAGTTGAGTGTTATACTATGGTATCTACACTTACGTGTAGGAATACTCTTCCAAGTAAGAGTATAGTCTGCAAGGTAGATCTTGACTGCATACACAATGTCAGTCCCAGTGTCTGTGAGGACTCATCGTAGAGCATCCAGACCACTGAGGTAAGGACCACTCCTAAGCGAGTGTTGAATCTACAGTATCCACAACTAAATGTGGGTACTATCCATGAAAGTAACATCTGCAGGGCCATCCTTAGCTAGTAAGGACCACTCTCATGAACAAAGTGTTATACCTTCCATCCTCAAGAGAGGATAATATCTTCCACACGTGAATGTGGGTACTCTCCATGCGAGAGTAATATCTGCAGGGCCATCCTTACCTAGTAAGGACCACTCTCATGAACAGAGTGTTATACCTTCCATCCTCAAGAGAGGATACTATCGTCCATAAGTGAATTTCAGACCTTGTAAGCATCTTTAGGCATACTTGGCCTCTTTCATGCTGGAGCATCACTGTTCTCCCATCATCGATGTCAGTCTCATCATCACTCCCTTTTTTCTGGGAGGATTCGTATTATCAACCTGCTCCCCCTTTGTCCGAGGAGGGTTCATAGTCTCGACCTTTTATTCCTTTATGAGGATAGTCCATATCTTCGACTTATTCCTCCTTTCTGAAGAAAGTCCACATCTTCGACTTGTTCTTCTTTTCTGAAGAAAGTCCATACCTTTGACTCATTCTTCCTTTCTAAAGAAAGTCCATATCTTTGACCTGTTTCTCATTTTCAAGAAGGGTTCATATAACCACTATTCCTCCTTGCGAGGAAAGTCTTTAGTATCATCATCATTGTTCCTCCTTACGAGGAAATTCTTTTTGAACTACACCAAGCTTGTCATGGAAGCTTGGTCACCACATCAGCAACTTGCTCATTGGTACTCACATACTGGAGTTTTATGTCTCCCTTCGGCACCGTATTCCACAGGATTCTTTGTCATCTTTATGCAACTATGGTTGTCACAAAGAAACACTGTGGTATCCAACTCCATGTCAAATAGTCCTGACATCATCTTTCTGAAGCCATATGGCTTCCAAAATAGCGGAGCAAGTTGCCATGTATTCTGCTTCAGTTTTACTAAGAGAAACACTGGACTAAACCATGAGATCATGATAGACCCCAGACACTGACATCCATTTGAGGTGTTCTTCCTGTATGTGGCACTTCCTGCCCAAGCTGAATCTGTATATCCATATAATCTGTAGTCATGATCTCTACCATAGTAAAGTCCCAAGTTTGTCGTACCTTTAAGGTACCTCATCGTGCTTTGCAGATATCAAGTGAACAAATCTAGGGTTAAATAGATATTGACTCAAGGTGTTCACAGAAAAGCATATATCTGACCTTGTGTTCGTTAGATATATCAACGACTCGATAATTTGTTTGTACTTAGTCATATACACTAACTCTGATGTTTCATCAGACAACAACTTCATGTTGGTATCCATGGGTGTGGCCATGGCTTTACAATCCAACATATCAAATATTCTTAAGATTTCCATAGCATACTTTCCCTGGTTTGGAAAGATTCCTTCTAAGCTCTGCCACACTTCCATCCCTAGGAAATAATGCATCAATCCAAGATCTTTTCATCTCTAATTATTTAGCTAACTTCTTCTTGAAATATGTGATATGATTCTCATTTCCAGTCAGAAATAAATCATCCACATACAACAATAGTATGTCAGGTTCATCATCCATAACATTAAGGTAAAGGTTAGGATCAACTTTACTCTTGGTAAAGTCCATGCTTTCCAAGAAGCTGTCTATTCTTCCATGCCAAGCTCTAGGAGCTTGCTTCAGTCCATACGGAGTCTTTTTCAACTTACAAACATGAGTCACTCTGTTTTTTACTTCAAATCCTTGTGGTTATTCAATGTAAACCTCTTCCTTGATCACACCATTAAGGAAGGCTTGTATTTACATCCATCTGGTGTATATCCCACTTCATCATGGAAGCAAGTGCCATGATAGTTCTGATGGAAGTGTACCTTGCTTCCTAGAGCAAGCATCTCTTCATAATCAATTTCCTCTCTCTGAGAGAATCCTCTAGCCACAAATCTTGTCTTACTTCCAGCAACAACATATTTTATCTTTCAAATCCACTTGGAAGATACCACACTCTTGCTTTCTGGTTTGGATACTATATCCCAAACGTCATTATGGTATTCTTCAATTATTGTATCTTTGATGAGTTCATTTTGTTAGGTCATTGACATATCCTAGTCTTCCTCATTCAACCTTGAAGGTTGGAACCCACTTTACTCTTGGTAAAGTCTCGGTCCGTCAAGAAGTTGTCCATCATGTCATACCATGTCGAACTTTGAGATCTTCTGTAGTCACTCCCCCTGAAGCGAAGCATCATCTTCTCTCTGCATTCTTTACTGGAGTGACAGGTAGCATCCTCTGCTAATATGTATCCATATTAGTTTACTAGATACCAAGATCCCTTTATCTTGAACTTTGTCGAAAAGTTCCTCTTGCACCCATCTGTGAGCTTATTGTATTCAATAGGTTTCCATCTTCAACCTTGTAGAAAAGGTTAATATATTCATCACTATAGGTGATTTGTCAATATCCTGGATGTGCTTATCTATGGGTTCCTTCTGAGCTCATACAAAGCATATTTTGTATAGTTGGTTATTTGCTCGATATATACTTCTAATGGAGACGTGTGTCTGGTCAATAGAGTATGTCATGCCATAGTTTATTCTTTCTGAGACAACCCACGAACCTTGCTTTGTATACTTGTTCTTGTAGATCCATATGGAAGACACTATGGACTTCCCTTCAGGTCTTAGAACCATATCCTAGACATCATTCCCCATGATTAACTGCTACTCTTTGATCATAGCTTCTTCCATAGCTAGAAGGGTTTGTATCAATGATGTCACCCAAATGTGTCACACAACTAGAGTTTGTTTGAGGCCTCTTTATTTGGTTTGGAATTCCTGCCATACTTTTCTTCATCTTGAGTTATCTCTCGTACCCAAGGTGGTCTTCATCTCTCGAGGTGGATCTACTGCTCTCTGAAGCTCTTTATTTTGTCACGATGTCTCTAACCCTGGGAGATTCAAGTTCATGTTTATTGGAGTGAATCTTGAATTGTCATCACTTGTTCTTCAGAACAAGTCTCATATCTGTTTTCTTGTATGTGGTTGTATAGGACCTTTCCTACAAGTCAAATGCACCAGTTGCATGGTTAGAACCATTTCATAGAACATATGCATAATGACAAATTCTTATGTATCATGCAACTATTTAGCCAATACAATATTCATCCATATCTCACGGGAACTTTCTAGATGCGTTCCATATCTACCATGACATCATTGAGATTGTGCACTAATCCAATATGTCAGAAAAGAGGTTTCATTCTAGATAAGTAGCAATGCAGAGTTGTATAGCACCATGGGCTACTTACCCATCACATGCATATTAGTGGTATACTGTCATTAATGAAAACATTCTATCATGCATAATACACAGAATGTACAGGAAAGACAATTCAAATACTTATCTTTGTTTGTTTGTCATCATCTCCTTTTGGATCAACGACTTCTTCCTTGACCAGTTAGTTTGCTTCAATCTCATGCTTGCTTGAAAGCTTTTCCGGAATGTTGCTTCTGGTAGACCTAGGGTTTGATAGAGAAACCATAAGTTTTTCAATTGAGGTATCTTTCAAATCTGATTTGGTAGAAATATGCACCTCCTCAAGGCGAGCTGAGTAGTATACTCATTTTCCCAAAACTGTGATCAAAACTGCAAAATATATGATGCCCTATTTTTCTTCAGTTTCTTCTACAGAAATGCCTGATATTGTTTCTACGGTATCCAAAAAACTGCTTCTTCTCTATGTCTGAAACTTTGCACTGTGGTATCCTTGTCTGTCCTCTTTCTAAGACCATAGGTTAGAGCATAATTGGTTTCACCGATTGGGACTTATGCGCATTTTCCCAAGGTAACTTATTTCAGGACTGTTCATAAGAACAAACTTGTACAGACTTCCACATGTCACCGTTTCACCCTAGGGGTCTTAAATTGTTTCCACATAAATTAAATTCCATACCCTTTCTAGAACATCTAGTGAAATTTCATTTGGACCTTCGTAGCCTGAGATATAGCAATTCTCCCTAGTTCACATGTTTAAGTCTGAATCTTGGGAGAGGCTGGAACCCTAACTTGGAGATATCATATCTCCCATAATATAGAAAATATGAGGCTGAAACATTTACATAGGGTACGTCAGGAATTTATCTTCGGCCTGTAAATGTTTCGGCTCCTGAGCCTTCTCCAATCTTGATATATACCAAAAGTACCAAAACTACTAGTTTTAGTATTTTAGGGTTTTCAAGCATGAAACCCTAATCTTCAATAGTTGTAGTTGTAACACTATTTTGGCTGCACAATGACTTTTTTCATGGTGGCTCTGACACCATGTTAAATTTTTATGGTTATATCAGAAATTATAACATTAGCATCATAATAGTATCACCATAAGCAAAAAATATCACTAAAAGATAGACAAGCACAGCCACAAAAAGAACACAAAGATTTATCCTCAGAAACCCTCATGGGGAAGAAAAACCCAGCAAAAAATTCCTCTGTATAATATGTATAAAAGACAACCGAAAAAGAGTTGTTCTCCTCCTTATTTTTTGTCTCTCTCTCTCTCCTATGCACTACACAAGTGAGTGAGTCTGTGTTCAAATAAGAACCACAGCTCCTCTATTTATACATATTTGTCAATTGAATTTTGCACTAGACAAGTCGGCCCCAATAAACTATTTGGGCCGAATTCACCTAGGAATACTCAAAAATAGTATATTATATTATTTATTAGGGTACTAAAGACTCGACACAAGAGGAGGCTTAACCTCATGACTCTATGATGACCAAATACACTAGTAACACCCCGTCGAAGGAATAATTACATCTCCCTTGGGTTATATCAATAAAATACATTTAGAATATCCTTTGAAGTTATAGTATTTCAACAATTACATCTATCGAAAGGGGTAATAAAAAACAACTTCCATTGAAACTCACTTGGGGTTTAACAATCCATAAGTCACCAGGATTGACATTGGACGAAGCTATTATTAAACTTGGAAAGCAAGAGCGGCAAGGTATGACATTTACAGCAATATCTCGAGTTAAAGATTTGGCAGGTCTATGATTTCAACCTCCATTATCATATGATCAATATGAGAAGATGTCAAAACTACCAGGTGTGAAGATAAGAAAATATGAAGAAGATGGATTGAGAATGATCACGATGTGAACCATATTTTCATTTATTTAATCCTTACAAAATTATTGTCTCTATTTTCCAGTTGAACAATTTATTCAATCCTTAATACTTATTACTAACATTGAGATCATCCTCGTAATTCTATCCGTGTTTTCAACTTAACCTATTCCTTACAATGTTGTTCAAACTCCAGTTTTGTGTCACCGCCCATGACTGAAACCAGCCTAGATCCAAATCCTAGGCTCTATCAAGCGCTGAGAGGGATCAAATCTCCTGAGGTGCAAACCTCTTCCTAGGCATTGCACGCAAGGAGCTATTTGAGGAGATATTTGCACCTCGGAAGATTTGATCCCTCTCGGCACTTGATAGAGCCCATTATTTGGATCTAGGTTGGTCTACTTTCAATTACTTCTCTCTCTCTCAATCTCTCTCACACACATATTTTAGGTAAAGTCGATATTGAAATATTTTACTCAAGGTAGGGACAACATTGAACTATACTTTTTGTTATTAATATTTGTTTTAAAATACCACATGTCAAATCCATGTTAAGCATGCAAGGAATTACGCATATCCTATTGAGCATGGAAGGAATTACACATGTCCCTCATACTAGGTTGCATAAAATGCCTTTTTGCTCAATAATATTTCTAATAATGCAATGCAAAATCATTTTGAGAAGAATCAACACAACTTGTTCTCCCAACCCTAATAACATTTATTTGGAAGCATTTTGAAATAGATATATATTACCCTTCATTGATCATTATGATAGAAAACATTCCACAACAGATGGTAATCTCACATTATGAATTCCTCATACTCAAATACAATTCACACAAACTAAGCTAATAAAAAGAACTACAGTGAATGAATATTAAAAAATGGCTACTTTGACCTCCATATTAGTATTGATATCATTTCTTTGAAATAAAGTAAATATAACTGTTAATTCATTCCAACTTAGTTCATTTTAAGAATGCAATGCAAAATAATTTTGAGAAAAAATAATACAATTTTGTTCTCCCAATCTTATTAACTTTTATGTTCTTCATTTTAATTATGATAAAATACGTTCCATGTTCCATAATTTATAGTAACTTCACATTATAAATTTTTCATATTAAAATACAATTCACACAAACTAAACTAATAAAAAGAGTTTAGGCTCCTTAGGCGTCCATATTATTGGTGATATAATTTCTTTGAAATAAGGTGACAAATGGGTTAGTCTCGTAGAGAAATAAGCAAGACGAAACGACAAAATAGTAGGCCAAAAAATAGACCAAATCAAGGTCAACAGCTAGTCAAGAAGAAGAGTAAAAAAGATCTAAAACGGATAGATCAAAACCAAGCCTCAACAAAAGATAATATGTTGACTACTTTGTTGTTGGATTTCTCTTTGATCTAGGAGCTATTTTGTTCTTTGGTCTTATCCATTTGACCACTTTCAGTGTATACTTTTATATATTCTATTAATCTTCTTTTTATATACTTCTATAAAGTAATTGCGTTGAGAGGCACTTTACAGCCCAGTATGGGGGAGATCTTGTAATGTTATGTAACGTTCATCATGTAAGGTTTCTTTTGTAAATGTTGGCCATAAAAAATAAAAAAGTTAATTATCCTCCAAAATAAATGTCGGCCACAAAAACAACCTAATATGGGTGAGATGGTGTAATGTTCCTACCTAACAAAACAATAAAAAATAAAAATTTTAATTATCAACCAAAAAAAATGTCGATCACAAAAACAACACAATATGGGGGAGTTGTTGTAATGTTCCTACTTCACAAAATAATAAAAAATAAAAAATTTGAATTATCTGAAAAAAAATGTTTATGGTTTTAAAACCATGTGCAAGGCCTCCTAAACAACCCATGGTTTTATTGTGCATGGTTTAGGAGGGCCTTGCAAATGGTTTTAAAACCATGTGTAAGGCCTCCTAAACAACCCATGGTTTTATTGTACATGGTTTAGGAGGTCGTTGCAAATAATATAAAATATTATATGTCGGCCATAAATAATATTAAATATTAATAATAAAAATATTATATGTCGACCTTAAATAAAAAAAGATGTGTCTTTTGATCTGAATCATATCAACGCTAATAGTTAAGTGTAATACTTAAGAAAAGATTTGCATCTACAAAAATTTGATCCCTCTCGACATTTAATAGAACCTAAGATTTAAATCTATTCTAGTATTTTTCATAAAAATATATATATATAACTTTATGCTAGTTCATTCAAGCTTTACTCTTCTTTACCCTTTTCGTGCTTTTAAAATCCATATGAACAACTTCGTAGGTAGTGAAGATTGAAAAAAAGAAATGTAGATGTATGTTTCTTTTGTATTAAAATATATTATGTGTGCCCTATTGTTATGTTTTATATTAGTGGTCAATTTTTAATCCGTTATAAGCGTATCAAGTAATTTCACTTTATCCAAATCCCTAATGGTAGATTGTTGAAAGAGGGAGCTTTTTATATTATTACCATTTAGGTAAATGGTTGAAATATGGATTTTTTATATTTTATTGATATGGAATAAATTTATCATAAATGGGAGTTATAGGCCTATCAAGTAATTTTACGAAGGGATCTTTTAATATTATTATCATATAGGTAAATGGTTGAATATTATTATTGATATATACTAAATTTATATTAATGAGATGAGTTAGGGATTGAGGCTTTGAAAATGGTTTGATGTTATTATTGATAGATAATAAATTTATATCAATGAGAGTTGTGAGTTATGGATTGAGATTTCGAAAAGGATATTTTATTTATAAATTTGTGATGTCAAATATTTTGTATAGTTAGTGTGGTTTATTTTATTTTTATATTATTTTTTATCAATAATTTTGTTAGAAGATGTTTTGTAGAATATGTTAATAATTTTGTTAGAAGATGTGTTGTAGAATATGTTAACTAAATGTTATATTGTGAAGATTTTATATTTAAATGTAATTCACACAAATTATGCTAATAAAACGAGCGGTTTGATGTTTATTCTTAATCTTATTATTAGTATGGAAATGGTTATATTTGTATTAGAAAAATAATTGTTGCTAGACCATACAATTTTGTAATGCAAAATATAAGTATTTAATGAGACCTTTAAACAAACTAAAAGGTATTTATAGCATATTCTACTACTAATACCAAAATATTGACAAGTATGACTTTTGAAAAACAAGTCCAAAAGTAATATAATGACAATATATGCTAGAAAATAAAGAGAAATTAAAATAGTAGGTCCTCAAGGGATTCTTCTACCAACTCTTGTTTAATCATTTTAGTTATCTTACCATTGCTTTTCTCCATGTTTGATTAATCAAAGAGAAGGTATCATTTACAGTGTCCTTTTATATTGTATCAAGAATAGGGGTGAATTTTATAATGACATGGAAAACTATAGGAGAAGTTTTGACATTCTTCAAAGAGAGGCCTAGGTATTCCACCATAATGTCAACCCATGCACATGTATGTGCATCATTCCATCAAGCTCAAATTTGTTTTCCTTTTGAATGTAGGATTACTTTCATTTTAATCATGTTTCAAGTTCT
Source organism: Pseudotsuga menziesii (assembly GCA_001517045.1). Classification (NCBI taxonomy): domain Eukaryota; kingdom Viridiplantae; phylum Streptophyta; class Pinopsida; order Pinales; family Pinaceae; genus Pseudotsuga; species Pseudotsuga menziesii. The sequence continues at coordinate 539,421 of LPNX010301903.1, forward strand.
CCCTCTCCTCTCAATGTTCTAAATTTCATGTCGATTATGCTCCCATTGACTCCTCTTCCTAGTGGTATTCTCTATGAAACTCTACATTTTAATCATCTATTTTCCACGATGTTTACGTCGTTATGCGTTTTCTCTCCTGAAGTGGGTTTTGAAATCATTGTAGCAATCATCGTCCCTCTACCCAATTATTTTCTCCACCTGTTTCCACTGGACTTCAAATGGATTGCTTCCACGTGTACTGACTTGTCTCCCCCCACAAGCTTGTTCAATCAGTAACATATTTTGCATAGCTCCTTCTTCTTATGGCAATATTCGATGGTGGGAAAGGGGGGGAGGTCAGCCTCTGAGAGTCCCTGAGCCCCTGCTTCTTAGGAGGCTTGCAGTTTTTGTTGTGCTCTAATGGTTGTTCTCGTGGCCTCCGCTCCATAGAAAAATACCAGACGAGCCATGGATACGCCACCACCATCATCCTGATTTCCACACAGAGCAGCAGCAACGACACACCTACAAGATATTAGGATTGCTGACATATCATNAAAATCCCAGACGAGCCATGGATACGCCACCACCATCATCCTGATTTCCACACAGAGCAGCAGCAACGACACACCTACAAGATATTAGGATTGCTGACATATCATGAATGTTTTATATTATTTTTGTGTTATTTCGCAAACTATTGTTTTATTGCTTTGTTTCTTATGATACAGTATAACCTATGAATATTTTGCATCCTCATGTGAAGAGGCCCAATTCAAACCTATGAAGATTGTAATGCTACACCATTACAATTTTGACAATCACCATCAAGAGCAGAATTCAAACTGCAAATCACCTTCTTCATATTTTGACAGCCAAAGTATTCAAACAAACACAAAATAACTTTTGGAAAATCTCTGTTGTCGTTGCAATTTGGAAGAAATACATGACATAAGAGGTATTTAACGCCGAGATTGATGATATTCATTAAATAATATATGTGGCAACAGGAACAGAGGAGAATTCAATGCTAGTTGCATCCTTTCCAACATTTAATCTTCCAGTCATTTCTTTTTTTATATTTTGACAACCAAAGTATTCAAACAAGAACAAAATAAATTCTGGAAAATCTCTGTTGTCGCTGCAATTTGGAAATTACTGGGTTAGGTTCGAGTTATGTATACGCCGATAAGGTCTCCTTTGTGAAGATTGATATTATTGAATATACATAGATGGTTTTAAAATTTTTATCTATTTAAGACACATACAAAGAGACTTGAGAGAGAACTGTTTTAGGCAAACATGGGCCCTGGAGGATTCTTAATTTATAGGTGACAAATTGGATTATTGTTCCTTCATTGAACACAGATCCAGAATCCAGAGGAGGATTTCCATCTTTTCAGCCGCACTAATAGGAGTATGGAATCCTTACTTAAATGTCTAGATAGTCACACAAAAAAATGGAGTGAAGCTCGGTCAAACATGTTAGAGGTACGACATTCTCCCTTCATTAGACATTCCTTGAAAGCTCAATTCTCAACTCTATGTGAAAATGATACCAATCACCTTGATCTCTTAGAAGAGGTTCTTTCAATTATGTCAACGATTTGCTATCATTATTATTATTATTATTATTTTAATCTAAAAATATATATATATATATATATATATATATATATATATATATATA